>JAUMJJ010000224.1:0-62482 GCA_033556795.1 Tapera naevia
AGTGTGGGAGGAAAAAACCCGATTATGGGGAAAATGAACCCAGTTTTTAGGGAAAAAATAATTTTTGGGTAAAATGAACCCAGTGTGGAATGGAAATAGAAGATTTTGGGGAAAATGAAATCAGATAGGAGGGGAAAACCTGATTTGTGTGAAAATGAACTGAGTTTTGGGGGGAAAATAAGGATTTTATGTAAAATGAACCTATTTTTGGAGGAAAAAGCTGATTATGTGGAAAATGAACCCAGTTTTGCGGAAAAACCTGTTTTCAAGGAAAATGAACCCAGTTTTGGGGAAAAAAATGATTTTGGGGAAAATGAACCCAGTGATCGGGTCAAAAACCCGGATTTTGGGGAAAATGAACACAGTTTGTTGGGGAAAACCTAATATGTAGGGAAATAAACCCAGTTTTGGTGGAAAAACATATATTTTGGGGAAAATGAACCCAGTTTTGGGGTAAAATTGATTTTTGGAAAAATTAATCCACTTTGTGAGAAAACCCCCTGATTTTGTGGAAAATGAACCCAGTGTTGAGTGGAAATAGAAGATTTTGAGGAAAATGAAATCAGTTTGGACGGGACAACCTGATTTGTGTGAAAATGTACCCAGTTTTGGGGGTTAATAGGGATTTTGTGGAAAATGAACCTAGTTTCGGAGGAAAAATTCTGATTATGCGGAAAATGAACCCAGTGTTGAGTGGAAATAGAAGATTTTGGAGAAAATGAACACTGTTTGGAGGGGAACACCTGATTTTGGAGAAAAACCATCCAGTTTTGGGGGGAAATAAGGACTTTGTGGAAAATGAATATAGTTTCGGAGGATAAAAGCTATTTATGCCGAAAATGAACCCCGTTTTGGGTAAAAAACCCGTTTTTAAGGAAAATGAACCCAATTTTGGGGAAAAAGAATTATTTTTGGGAAAATGAACCCAGTAATTGGGTAAAAAACCCGAATTTTGGGGAAAATGAACCCCATTTGGGGGGAAAAAACCCGATTATGGGAAAAATGAACCCAGTTTTGGGGAAAAAAATTATTTTGGGGAAAATGAACCCAGTAATGGGGGAAAAAAACCTGATTTTGGGGAAAATGAACCCAGTTTTGGGGGAAAACCCCGGATTTGGGGGAAAATGAACACAGTGAGGAGTGGACATTAAAGATTTGGGGGAAAACGAACACTGTTGGGTGGTGAAAACCTGATTTGTGTGAAATTTCACCCAGTTTTAGGGGGGAAAAAAGGATTTTGGGAAAATGAACCCAGTAATGGGGGAAAAAAACCCTGATTTTGGGGAAAATGAACCCAGAGTGTAAATGAAATACCAGATTTTGTGGAAAATGAACCCAGTTTGGAGGGGAAAACTAGATTTGTGTGAAAATGCACCCAGTTTTGGCGGAAAAAAAAAGGATTTTGGTGAAAATGAACCCAGTTTGGGAGGAAAAAATCTGATTATGGGGAAAATGAAACCAGTTTGGAGGAAAAAAAAAAATTTTTGGTGAAAATGAACCCAGTTTTGAAGGAAAAAAAAGATTTTGGGGAAATAAAGCCAGTAATTGGTTCAAAAATCCATATGTTGGGGAAAATGAACACAATTTGGTGGGGAAAACCCGATATGTAGGGAAATAAATCCAGTTTTGGTGGAAAAAACATATTTTGGGGAAAATGAACCCAGTTTTTTTGGGAAAAAATTATTTTGGGGAAAATGAACCCAGTTTGGGAGGAGAGAAGCTGATTATGGGGAAAATGAACCCAGTTTGGGGGGGGGGGGGAAATATTTTGTGGAAATAAAGCCAGTAATTGGGTAAAAACCCAGGATTTTGGGGAAAATGAACCCAGTCTGGTGGGTAAAACCCAATTTGTAGGGAAATAAACCCAGTTTGGGAGGGAAAAAAACGATTTTGGGGAAAATGAACCCAGTTTTGGGGGAAAAAACCCCAATTTTGGGGAAATGAACCCAGTAATTTGGAAAAAACCTGATTTTGGGGAAATTGAACACTGTTTGGAGGGGAAAATTTGATTTGTGTGAAAATGCACCCAGTGTTTTGAGGAAAAAAATGATTTTGGGGAAAATGAACCCAGTTTGGGAGGATAGAAGCTGATTATGGGGAAAATGAACCCAGTTTTGAGGGGAAAAAATATTTTGTGGAAATAAAGCCAGTAATTGGGTAAAAAGACCGGATTTGGGGGAAAATGAACCCAGTGTGGGAGGAAAAAACCCAATTATGGGGAAAATGAACCCAGTTTTTAGGGAAAAAATGATTTTTGGGAAAATGAACCCAGTGTGGAATGGAAATAGAAGATTTTGGGGAAAATGAAATCAGATAGGAGGGGAAAACCTGATTTGTGTGAAAATGAACTGAGTTTTGGGGGGAAAATAAGGATTTTATGTAAAATGAACCTATTTTCGGAGGAAAAAAGCTGATTATGTGGAAAATGAACCCAGTTTTGCGGAAAAACCTGTTTTCAAGGAAAATGAACCCAGTTTTGGGGAAAAAAATGATTTTGGGGAAAATGAACCCAGTGATCGGGTCAAAAACCCGGATTTTGGGGAAAATGAACACAGTTTGTTGGGGAAAACCTAATATGTAGGGAAATAAACCCAGTTTTGGTGGAAAAAAACATATTTTGGGGAAAATGAACCCAGTTTTGGGGTAAAAAAATGATTTTTGGAAAAATTAACCCACTTTGTGAGAAAACCCCGTGATTTTGTGGAAAATGAACCCAGTGTTGAGTGGAAATAGAAGATTTTGAGGAAAATGAAATCAGTTTGGACGGGACAACCTGATTTGTGTGAAAATGTACCCAGTTTTGGGGGTTAATAGGGATTTTGCGGAAAATGAACCTAGTTTCGGAGGAAAAATTCTGATTATGCGGAAAATGAACCCAGTGTTGAGTGGAAATAGAAGATTTTGGAGAAAATGAACACTGTTTGGAGGGGAACACCTGATTTTGGAGAAAAAGCATCCAGTTTTGGGGGGAAATAAGGACTTTGTGAAAAATGAATATAGTTTTGGAGGATAAAAGCTATTTATGCCGAAAATGAACCCCGTTTTGGGTAAAAAACCCGTTTTTAAGGAAAATGAACCCAATTTTGGGGAAAAAGAATTATTTTTGGGAAAATGAACCCAGTAATTGGGTAAAAAACCCGAATTTTGGGGAAAATGAACCCCGTTTGGGAGGAAAAAACCCGATTATGGGAAAAATGAACCCAGTTTTGGGGAAAAAAATTATTTTGGGGAAAATGAACCCAGTAATGGGGGAAAAAAAACTGATTTTGGGGAAAATGAACCCAGTTTTGGGGGAAAACCCCGGATTTGGGGGAAAATGAACACAGTGAGGAGTGGACATTAAAGATTTGGGGGAAAAAGAACACTGTTGGGTGGTGAAAACCTGATTTGTGTGAAATTTCACCCAGTTTTAGGGGGGAAAAAAGGATTTTGGGAAAATGAACCCAGTAATGGGGGAAAAAAACCCTGATTTTGGGGAAAATGAACCCAGAGTGTAAATGAAATACCAGATTTTGTGGAAAATGAACCCAGTTTGGAGGGGAAAACTAGATTTGTGTGAAAATGCACCCAGTTTTGAGGAAAATGAAATCAGTTTGGAGGGGACAACCTGATTTGTGTGAAAATGCACCCAGTTTGAGGGGTTAATAGGGATTATCTCGAAAATGAACCTAGTTTTGGAGGAAAAAATGCTGATTATGCGGAAAATGAACCCAGTTTTGGGGGAAAAATCCATTTTTAAGGAAAATGAACCCAGTTTGGGGGAAAAAAATTATTTTGGGGAAAATGAACCCAGTAATCGGGTAAAACCCCCGAATTTTTGGGAAAAACAACAGAATTTGGGGGGGGGGGGGGGGAAACCAACTAGTAGGGAAATGAACCGAGTTTTGCTTGAAAAAAACCGACTTTGGGGAAAATCAACCTAGTTTGGGAGGAAAAAATCCGACTTTGGTGAAAATGAACCCAGTTCAGTTTTTGGGGAAAAAACCCGATTTTGGGGAAATGAACCCAGTAATGGGGAAAAAACCTGATTTGGGGGAAAATGAACACTCTTTGGAGGGGAAAACTTGATTTGTGTGGAGATGCAGCCAGGTATGGGGGGAAAAAAGGGGATTTTGGGCAAAATGACCCAGTAATTGGGTAAAGATCCCGAATTTTGGGGAAAACGAACACAGTTTGGAGGGGAAAAACCAGCTTGTAGGGAAATGAACCGAGTTTGGGAGGAAAAAAACCTATTTTGGGGAAAACGAACCCAGTGTGGAGTGGAAATAGAAGATTTGGGGGAAAATGAAATAAGTTTGGAGGGGAAAACCTGATTCGTGTGAAAATGCACTCAGTTTTTTGGGGGGGAAAGGATTTTGTGGAAAATGAACCTAGTTTTGGAGGAAAAAATCTGATTATGTGGAAAATGAACCCCTTTTGGGGGGAAAAATGATTTTGGGGGAAATGAACGCAGTAATTGGGTAAAAAACTCTAATTTGTGGGAAAATGGAACCAGTTTGGTAGGGAAAACCAAATTTGTAGGGAAGTGAACCCATTTTTGGTGGAAAAAAACATATTTTGGGGAAAATGGACCGAGTTTTTTGGGGAAAAAAATGATTTTGGGGAAAATGAACCCAGTAATGGGGAAAAAATCCTGATTTTTGGGGAAAATGAACCCAGTGTGGGAGGAAAAAACCCGATTATGGGGAAAATGAACCCAGTTTTTGGGGAAAAAATAATTTTTGGGAAAATGAACCCAGTGTGGAATGGAAATAGAAGATTTTGGGGAAAATGAAATCAGATAGGAGGGGAAAACCTGATTTGTGTGAAAATGAACTGAGTTTTGGGGGGAAAATAAGGATTTTATGTAAAATGAACCTATTTTCGGAGGAAAAAAGCTGATTATGTGGAAAATGAACCCAGTTTTGCGGAAAAACCTGTTTTCAAAGAAAATGAACCCATTTTTGGGGAAAAAAAATGATTTTGGGGAAAATGAACCCAGTGATCGGGTCAAAAACCCGGATTTTGGGGAAAATGAACACAGTTTGTTGGGGAAAACCTAATATGTAGGGAAATAAACCTAGTTTTGGTGGAAAAACATATTTTGGGGAAAATGAACCCAGTTTTGGGGTAAAAAAATGATTTTTGGAAAAATTAACCCACTTTGTGAGAAAACCCCGTGATTTTGTGGAAAATGAACCCAGTGTTGAGTGGAAATAGAAGATTTTGAGGAAAATGAAATCAGTTTGGACGGGACAACCTGATTTGTGTGAAAATGTACCCAGTTTTGGGGGTTAATAGGGATTTTGCGGAAAATGAACCTAGTTTCGGAGGAAAAATTCTGATTATGCGGAAAATGAACCCAGTGTTGAGTGGAAATAGAAGATTTTGGAGAAAATGAACACTGTTTGGAGGGGAACACCTGATTTTGGAGAAAAAGCATCCAGTTTTGGGGGGAAATAAGGACTTTGTGGAAAATGAATATAGTTTCGGAGGATAAAAGCTATTTATGCCGAAAATGAACCCCGTTTTGGGTAAAAAACCCGTTTTTAAGGAAAATGAACCCAATTTTGGGGAAAAAGAATTATTTTTGGGAAAATGAACCCAGTAATTGGGTAAAAAACCCGAATTTTGGGGAAAATGAACCCCGTTTGGGAGGAAAAAACCCGATTATGGGAAAAATGAACCCAGTTTTGGGGAAAAAAATTATTTTGGGGAAAATGAACCCAGTAATGGGGGAAAAAAAACTGATTTTGGGGAAAATGAACCCAGTTTTGGGGGAAAACCCCGGATTTGGGGGAAAATGAACACAGTGAGGAGTGGACATTAAAGATTTGGGGGAAAACGAACACTGTTGGGTGGTGAAAACCTGATTTGTGTGAAATTTCACCCAGTTTTAGGGGGGAAAAAAGGATTTTGGGAAAATGAACCCAGTAATGGGGGAAAAAAAAACTGATTTTGGGGAAAATGAACACTGTTTGGAGGGGAAAATTTGATTTGTGTGAAAATGCACCCAGTGTTTTGAGGAAAAAAATGATTTTGGGGAAAATGAACCCAGTTTGGGAGGATAGAAGCTGATTATGGGGAAATTGAACCCAGTTTTGAGGGGAAAAAATATTTTGTGGAAATAAAGCCAGTAATTGGGTAAAAAGCTCGGATTTTGGGGAAAATGAACCCAGTGTGGGAGGAAAAAACCCAATTATGGGGAAAATGAACCCAGTTTTTAGGGAAAAAATGATTTTTGGGAAAATGAACCCAGTGTGGAATGGAAATAGAAGATTTTGGGGAAAATGAAATCAGATAGGAGGGGAAAACCTGATTTGTGTGAAAATGAACTGAGTTTTGGGGGGAAAATAAGGATTTTATGTAAAATGAACCTATTTTCGGAGGAAAAAAAGCTGATTATGTGGAAAATGAACCCAGTTTTGCGGAAAAACCTGTTTTCAAGGAAAATGAACCCAGTTTTGGGGAAAAAAATGATTTTGGGGAAAATGAACCCAGTAATTGGGTAAAAAACCCGAATTTTGGGGAAAATGAACCCCATTTGGGAGGAAAAATCCCGATTATGGGAAAAATGAACCCAGTTTTGGGGAAAAAAATTATTTTGGGAAAATGAACCCAGTAATGGGGGAAAAAAACCTGATTTCGGGGAAAATGAACCCAGTTTTGGGGGAAAACCCCGGATTTGGGGGAAAATGAACACAGTGAGGAGTGGACATTAAAGATTTGGGGGAAAACGAACACTGTTGGGTGGTGAAAACCTGATTTGTGTGAAATTTCACCCAGTTTTAGGGGGGAAAAAAGGATTTTGGGAAAATGAACCCAGTAATGGGGGAAAAAAAACCTGATTTTGGGGAAAATGAACCCAGAGTGTAAATGAAATACCAGATTTTGTGAAAAATGAACCCAGTTTGGAGGGGAAAACTAGATTTGTGTGAAAATGCACCCAGTTTTGGCGGAAAACAAAAGGATTTTGGTGAAAATGAACCCAGTTTGGGAGGAAAAAATCTGATTATGGGGAAAATGAAACCAGTTTGGAGGAAAAAAAAATTTTTGGTGAAAATGAACCCAGTTTTGAAGGAAAAAAAAGATTTTGGGGAAATAAAGCCAGTAACTGGTTCAAAAATCCATATGTTGGGGAAAATGAACACAATTTGGTGGGGAAAACCCGATATGTAGGGAAATAAACCCAGTTTTGGTGGAAAAAACATATTTTGGGGAAAATGAACCCAGTTTTTTTGGGAAAAAATTATTTTGGGGAAAATGAACCCAGTTTGGGAGGAGAGAAGCTGATTATGGGGAAATGAACCCAGTTTGGGGGGGGGGGGGGAATATTTTGTGGAAATAAAGCCAGTAATTGGGTAAAAACCCAGGATTTTGGGGAAAATGAACCCAGTCTGGTGGGTAAAACCCAATTTGTAGGGAAATAAACCCAGTTTGGGAGGGAAAAAACCTATTTTGGGGAAAATGAACCCAGTTTTGGGGGAAAAAAACCCAATTTTGGGGAAATGAACCCAGTAATGGGGAAAAAACCTGATTTTGGGGAAAATGAACACTGTTTGGAGGGGAAAATTTGATTTGTGTGAAAATGCACCCAGTGTTTTGAGGAAAAAAATGATTTTGGGGAAAATGAACCCAGTTTGGGAGGATAGAAGCTGATTATGGGGAAAATGAACCCAGTTTTGAGGGGAAAAAATATTTTGTGGAAATAAAGCCAGTAATTGGGTAAAAAGCCCGGATTTTGGGGAAAATGAACCCAGTGTGGGAGGAAAAAACCCAATTATGGGGAAAATGAACCCAGTTTTTAGGGAAAAAATGATTTTTGGGAAAATGAACCCAGTGTGGAATGGAAATAGAAGATTTTGGGGAAAATGAAATCAGATAGGAGGGGAAAACCTGATTTGTGTGAAAATGAACTGAGTTTTGGGGGGAAAATAAGGATTTTATGTAAAATGAACCTATTTTCGGAGGAAAAAAGCTGATTATGTGGAAAATGAACCCAGTTTTGCGGAAAAACCTGTTTTCAAGGAAAATGAACCCAGTTTTGGGGAAAAAAATGATTTTGCGGAAAATGAACCCAGTGATCGGGTCAAAAACCCGGATTTTGGGGAAAATGAACACAGTTTGTTGGGGAAAACCTAATATGTAGGGAAATAAACCCAGTTTTGGTGGAAAAACATATTTTGGGGAAAATGAACCCAGTTTTGGGGTAAAAAAATGATTTTTGGAAAAATGAACCCACTTTGTGAGAAAACCCCGTGATTTTGTGGAAAATGAACCCAGTGTTGAGTGGAAATAGAAGATTTTGAGGAAAATGAAATCAGTTTGGACGGGACAACCTGATTTGTGTGAAAATGTACCCAGTTTTGGGGGTTAATAGGGATTTTGCGGAAAATGAACCTAGTTTCGGAGGAAAAATTCTGATTATGCGGAAAATGAACCCAGTGTTGAGTGGAAATAGAAGATTTTGGAGAAAATGAACACTGTTTGGAGGGGAACACCTGATTTTGGAGAAAAAGCATCCAGTTTTGGGGGGAAATAAGGACTTTGTGGAAAATGAATATAGTTTCGGAGGATAAAAGCTATTTATGCCGAAAATGAACCCCGTTTTGGGTAAAAAACCCGTTTTTAAGGAAAATGAACCCAATTTTGGGGAAAAAGAATTATTTTTGGGAAAATGAACCCAGTAATTGGGTAAAAAACCCGAATTTTGGGGAAAATGAACCCCGTTTGGGAGGAAAAAACCCGATTATGGGAAAAATGAACCCAGTTTTGGGGAAAAAAATTATTTTGGGGAAAATGAACCCAGTAATGGGGGAAAAAAAACTGATTTTGGGGAAAATGAACCCAGTTTTGGGGGAAAACCCCGGATTTGGGGGAAAATGAACACAGTGAGGAGTGGACATTAAAGATTTGGGGGAAAACGAACACTGTTGGGTGGTGAAAACCTGATTTGTGTGAAATTTCACCCAGTTTTAGGGGGGAAAAAAGGATTTTGGGAAAATGAACCCAGTAATGGGGGAAAAAAACCCTGATTTTGGGGAAAATGAACCCAGAGTGTAAATGAAATACCAGATTTTGTGGAAAATGAACCCAGTTTGGAGGGGAAAACTAGATTTGTGTGAAAATGCACCCAGTTTTGAGGAAAATGAAATCAGTTTGGAGGGGACAACCTGATTTGTGTGAAAATGCACCCAGTTTGAGGGGTTAATAGGGATTATCTCGAAAATGAACCTAGTTTTGGAGGAAAAAATGCTGATTATGCGGAAAATGAACCCAGTTTTGGGGGAAAAATCCATTTTTAAGGAAAATGAACCCAGTTTGGGGGAAAAAAATTATTTTGGGGAAAATGAACCCAGTAATCGGGTAAAACCCCCGAATTTTTGGGAAAAACAACAGAATTTGGGGGGGGGGGGGGAAACCAACTAGTAGGGAAATGAACCGAGTTTTGCTTGAAAAAAACCGACTTTGGGGAAAATCAACCTAGTTTGGGAGGAAAAAATCCGACTTTGGTGAAAATGAACCCAGTTCAGTTTTTGGGGAAAAAACCCGATTTTGGGGAAATGAACCCAGTAATGGGGAAAAAACCTGATTTGGGGGAAAATGAACACTCTTTGGAGGGGAAAACTTGATTTGTGTGGAGATGCAGCCAGGTATGGGGGGAAAAAAGGGGATTTTGGGCAAAATGACCCAGTAATTGGGTAAAGATCCCGAATTTTGGGGAAAACGAACACAGTTTGGAGGGGAAAAACCAGCTTGTAGGGAAATGAACCGAGTTTGGGAGGAAAAAAACCTATTTTGGGGAAAACGAACCCAGAGTGGAGTGGAAATAGAAGATTTGGGGGAAAATGAAATAAGTTTGGAGGGGAAAACCTGATTCGTGTGAAAATGCACTCAGTTTTTTGGGGGGGAAAGGATTTTGTGGAAAATGAACCTAGTTTTGGAGGAAAAAATCTGATTATGTGGAAAATGAACCCCTTTTGGGGGGAAAAATGATTTTGGGGGAAATGAACGCAGTAATTGGGTAAAAAACTCTAATTTGGGGGAAAATGGAACCAGTTTGGTAGGGAAAACCAAATTTGTAGGGAACTGAACACATTTTTGGTGGAAAAAAACATATTTTGGGGAAAATGGACCGAGTTTTTTGGGGAAAAAAATGATTTTGGGGAAAATGAACCCAGTAATGGGGAAAAAATCCTGATTTTTGGGGAAAATGAACCCAGTGTGGGAGGAAAAAACCCAATTATGGGGAAAATGAACCCAGTTTTTAGGGAAAAAATGATTTTTGGGAAAATGAACCCAGTGTGGAATGGAAATAGAAGATTTTGGGGAAAATGAAATCAGATAGGAGGGGAAAACCTGATTTGTGTGAAAATGAACTGAGTTTTGGGGGGAAAATAAGGATTTTATGTAAAATGAACCTATTTTCGGAGGAAAAAAGCTGATTATGTGGAAAATGAACCCAGTTTTGCGGAAAAACCTGTTTTCAAGGAAAATGAACCCAGTTTTGGGGAAAAAAATGATTTTGGGGAAAATGAACCCAGTGATCGGGTCAAAAACCCGGATTTTGGGGAAAATGAACACAGTTTGTTGGGGAAAACCTAATATGTAGGGAAATAAACCCAGTTTTGGTGGAAAAACATATTTTGGGGAAAATGAACCCAGTTTTGGGGTAAAAAAATGATTTTTGGAAAAATGAACCCACTTTGTGAGAAAACCCCGTGATTTTGTGGAAAATGAACCCAGTGTTGAGTGGAAATAGAAGATTTTGAGGAAAATGAAATCAGTTTGGACGGGACAACCTGATTTGTGTGAAAATGTACCCAGTTTTGGGGGTTAATAGGGATTTTGCGGAAAATGAACCTAGTTTCGGAGGAAAAATTCTGATTATGCGGAAAATGAACCCAGTGTTGAGTGGAAATAGAAGATTTTGGAGAAAATGAACACTGTTTGGAGGGGAACACCTGATTTTGGAGAAAAAGCATCCAGTTTTGGGGGGAAATAAGGACTTTGTGGAAAATGAATATAGTTTCGGAGGATAAAAGCTATTTATGCCGAAAATGAACCCCGTTTTGGATAAAAAACCCGTTTTTAAGGAAAATGAACCCAATTTTGGGGAAAAAGAATTATTTTTGGGAAAATGAACCCAGTAATTGGGTAAAAAACCCGAATTTTGGGGAAAATGAACCCCGTTTGGGAGGAAAAAACCCGATTATGGGAAAAATGAACCCAGTTTTGGGGAAAAAAATTATTTTGGGGAAAATGAACCCAGTAATGGGGGAAAAAAAACTGATTTTGGGGAAAATGAACCCAGTTTTGGGGGAAAACCCCGGATTTGGGGGAAAATGAACACAGTGAGGAGTGGACATTAAAGATTTGGGGGAAAACGAACACTGTTGGGTGGTGAAAACCTGATTTGTGTGAAATTTCACCCAGTTTTAGGGGGGAAAAAAGGATTTTGGGAAAATGAACCCAGTAATGGGGGAAAAAAAACCTGATTTTGGGGAAAATGAACACTGTTTGGAGGGGAAAATTTGATTTGTGTGAAAATGCACCCAGTGTTTTGAGGAAAAAAATGATTTTGGGGAAAATGAACCCAGTTTGGGAGGATAGAAGCTGATTATGGGGAAAATGAACCCAGTTTTGAGGGGAAAAAATATTTTGTGGAAATAAAGCCAGTAATTGGGTAAAAAGCTCGGATTTTGGGGAAAATGAACCCAGTGTGGGAGGAAAAAACCCAATTATGGGGAAAATGAACCCAGTTTTTAGGGAAAAAATGATTTTTGGGAAAATGAACCCAGTGTGGAATGGAAATAGAAGATTTTGGGGAAAATGAAATCAGATAGGAGGGGAAAACCTGATTTGTGTGAAAATGAACTGAGTTTTGGGGGGAAAATAAGGATTTTATGTAAAATGAACCTATTTTCGGAGGAAAAAAGCTGATTATGTGGAAAATGAACCCAGTTTTGCGGAAAAACCTGTTTTCAAGGAAAATGAACCCAGTTTTGGGGAAAAAAATGATTTTGCGGAAAATGAACCCAGTGATCGGGTCAAAAACCCGGATTTTGGGGAAAATGAACACAGTTTGTTGGGGAAAACCTAATATGTAGGGAAATAAACCCAGTTTTGGTGGAAAAACATATTTTGGGGAAAATGAACCCAGTTTTGGGGTAAAAAAATGATTTTTGGAAAAATGAACCCACTTTGTGAGAAAACCCCGTGATTTTGTGGAAAATGAACCCAGTGTTGAGTGGAAATAGAAGATTTTGAGGAAAATGAAATCAGTTTGGACGGGACAACCTGATTTGTGTGAAAATGTACCCAGTTTTGGGGGTTAATAGGGATTTTGCGGAAAATGAACCTAGTTTCGGAGGAAAAAATCTGATTATGCGGAAAATGAACCCAGTGTTGAGTGGAAATAGAAGATTTTGGAGAAAATGAACACTGTTTGGAGGGGAACACCTGATTTTGGAGAAAAAGCATCCAGTTTTGGGGGGAAATAAGGACTTTGTGGAAAATGAATATAGTTTCGGAGGATAAAAGCTATTTATGCCGAAAATGAACCCCGTTTTGGGTAAAAAACCCGTTTTTAAGGAAAATGAACCCAATTTTGGGGAAAAAGAATTATTTTTGGGAAAATGAACCCAGTAATTGGGTAAAAAACCCGAATTTTGGGGAAAATGAACCCCGTTTGGGAGGAAAAAACCCGATTATGGGAAAAATGAACCCAGTTTTGGGGAAAAAAATTATTTTGGGGAAAATGAACCCAGTAATGGGGGAAAAAAAACTGATTTTGGGGAAAATGAACCCAGTTTTGGGGGAAAACCCCGGATTTGGGGGAAAATGAACACAGTGAGGAGTGGACATTAAAGATTTGGGGGAAAACGAACACTGTTGGGTGGTGAAAACCTGATTTGTGTGAAATTTCACCCAGTTTTAGGGGGGAAAAAAGGATTTTGGGAAAATGAACCCAGTAATGGGGGAAAAAAACCCTGATTTTGGGGAAAATGAACCCAGAGTGTAAATGAAATACCAGATTTTGTGGAAAATGAACCCAGTTTGGAGGGGAAAACTAGATTTGTGTGAAAATGCACCCAGTTTTGAGGAAAATGAAATCAGTTTGGAGGGGACAACCTGATTTGTGTGAAAATGCACCCAGTTTGAGGGGTTAATAGGGATTATCTCGAAAATGAACCTAGTTTTGGAGGAAAAAATGCTGATTATGCGGAAAATGAACCCAGTTTTGGGGGAAAAATCCATTTTTAAGGAAAATGAACCCAGTTTGGGGGAAAAAAATTATTTTGGGGAAAATGAACCCAGTAATCGGGTAAAACCCCCGAATTTTTGGGAAAAACAACAGAATTTGGGGGGGGGGGGGGGAAACCAACTAGTAGGGAAATGAACCGAGTTTTGCTTGAAAAAAACCGACTTTGGGGAAAATCAGCCTAGTTTGGGAGGAAAAAATCCGACTTTGGTGAAAATGAACCCAGTTCAGTTTTTGGGGAAAAAACCCGATTTTGGGGAAATGAACCCAGTAATGGGGAAAAAACCTGATTTGGGGGAAAATGAACACTCTTTGGAGGGGAAAACTTGATTTGTGTGGAGATGCAGCCAGGTATGGGGGGAAAAAAGGGGATTTTGGGCAAAATGACCCAGTAATTGGGTAAAGATCCCGAATTTTGGGGAAAACGAACACAGTTTGGAGGGGAAAAACCAGCTTGTAGGGAAATGAACCGAGTTTGGGAGGAAAAAAACCTATTTTGGGGAAAACGAACCCAGTGTGGAGTGGAAATAGAAGATTTGGGGGAAAATGAAATAAGTTTGGAGGGGAAAACCTGATTCGTGTGAAAATGCACTCAGTTTTTTGGGGGGGAAAGGATTTTGTGGAAAATGAACCTAGTTTTGGAGGAAAAAATCTGATTATGTGGAAAATGAACCCCTTTTGGGGGGAAAAATGATTTTGGGGGAAATGAACGCAGTAATTGGGTAAAAAACTCTAATTTGGGGGAAAATGGAACCAGTTTGGTAGGGAAAACCAAATTTGTAGGGAACTGAACACATTTTTGGTGGAAAAAAACATATTTTGGGGAAAATGGACCGAGTTTTTTGGGGAAAAAAATGATTTTGGGGAAAATGAACACAGTAATGGGGAAAAAATCCTGATTTTTGGGGAAAATGAACCCAGTGTGGGAGGAAAAAACCCGATTATGGGGAAAATGAACCCAGTTTTTGGGGAAAAAATAATTTTTGGGAAAATGAACCCAGTGTGGAATGGAAATAGAAGATTTTGGGGAAAATGAAATCAGATAGGAGGGGAAAACCTGATTTGTGTGAAAATGAACTGAGTTTGGGGGGGAAAATAAGGATTTTATGTAAAATGAACCTATTTTCGGAGGAAAAAAGCTGATTATGTGGAAAATGAACCCAGTTTTGCGGAAAAACCTGTTTTCAAGGAAAATGAACCCATTTTTGGGGAAAAAAAATGATTTTGGGGAAAATGAACCCAGTGATCGGGTCAAAAACCCGGATTTTGGGGAAAATGAACACAGTTTGTTGGGGAAAACCTAATATGTAGGGAAATAAACCCAGTTTTGGTGGAAAAACATATTTTGGGGAAAATGAACCCAGTTTTGGGGTAAAAAAAAGATTTTTGGAAAAATTAACCCACTTTGTGAGAAAACCCCGTGATTTTGTGGAAAATGAACCCAGTGTTGAGTGGAAATAGAAGATTTTGAGGAAAATGAAATCAGTTTGGACGGGACAACCTGATTTGTGTGAAAATGTACCCAGTTTTGGGGGTTAATAGGGATTTTGCGGAAAATGAACCTAGTTTCGGAGGAAAAATTCTGATTATGCGGAAAATGAACCCAGTGTTGAGTGGAAATAGAAGATTTTGGAGAAAATGAACACTGTTTGGAGGGGAACACCTGATTTTGGAGAAAAAGCATCCAGTTTTGGGGGGAAATAAGGACTTTGTGGAAAATGAATATAGTTTCGGAGGATAAAAGCTATTTATGCCGAAAATGAACCCCGTTTTGGGTAAAAAACCCGTTTTTAAGGAAAATGAACCCAATTTTGGGGAAAAAGAATTATTTTTGGGAAAATGAACCCAGTAATTGGGTAAAAAACCCGAATTTTGGGGAAAATGAACCCCGTTTGGGAGGAAAAAACCCGATTATGGGAAAAATGAACCCAGTTTTGGGGAAAAAAATTATTTTGGGGAAAATGAACCCAGTAATGGGGGAAAAAAAACTGATTTTGGGGAAAATGAACCCAGTTTTGGGGGAAAACCCCGGATTTGGGGGAAAATGAACACAGTGAGGAGTGGACATTAAAGATTTGGGGGAAAACGAACACTGTTGGGTGGTGAAAACCTGATTTGTGTGAAATTTCACCCAGTTTTAGGGGGGAAAAAAGGATTTTGGGAAAATGAACCCAGTAATGGGGGAAAAAAACCCTGATTTTGGGGAAAATGAACCCAGAGTGTAAATGAAATACCAGATTTTGTGAAAAATGAACCCAGTTTGGAGGGGAAAACTAGATTTGTGTGAAAATGCACCCAGTTTTGGCGGAAAACAAAAGGATTTTGGTGAAAATGAACCCAGTTTGGGAGGAAAAAATCTGATTATGGGGAAAATGAAACCAGTTTGGAGGAAAAAAAAATTTTTGGTGAAAATGAACCCAGTTTTGAAGGAAAAAAAAGATTTTGGGGAAATAAAGCCAGTAACTGGTTCAAAAATCCATATGTTGGGGAAAATGAACACAATTTGGTGGGGAAAACCCGATATGTAGGGAAATAAACCCAGTTTTGGTGGAAAAAACATATTTTGGGGAAAATGAACCCAGTTTTTTTGGGAAAAAATTATTTTGGGGAAAATGAACACAGTTTGGGAGGAGAGAAGCTGATTATGGGGAAAATGAACCCAGTTTGGGGGGGGGGGGAATATTTTGTGGAAATAAAGCCAGTAATTGGGTAAAAACCCAGGATTTTGGGGAAAATGAACCCAGTCTGGTGGGTAAAACCCAATTTGTAGGGAAATAAACCCAGTTTGGGAGGGAAAAAACCTATTTTGGGGAAAATGAACCCAGTTTTGGGGGAAAAAAACCCAATTTTGGGGAAATGAACCCAGTAATGGGGAAAAAACCTGATTTTGGGGAAAATGAACACTGTTTGGAGGGGAAAATTTGATTTGTGTGAAAATGCACCCAGTGTTTTGAGGAAAAAAATGATTTTGGGGAAAATGAACCCAGTTTGGGAGGATAGAAGCTGATTATGGGGAAAATGAACCCAGTTTTGAGGGGAAAAAATATTTTGTGGAAATAAAGCCAGTAATTGGGTAAAAAGCCCGGATTTTGGGGAAAATGAACCCAGTGTGGGAGGAAAAAACCCAATTATGGGGAAAATGAACCCAGTTTTTAGGGAAAAAATGATTTTTGGGAAAATGAACCCAGTGTGGAATGGAAATAGAAGATTTTGGGGAAAATGAAATCAGATAGGAGGGGAAAACCTGATTTGTGTGAAAATGAACTGAGTTTTGGGGGGAAAATAAGGATTTTATGTAAAATGAACCTATTTTCGGAGGAAAAAAGCTGATTATGTGGAAAATGAACCCAGTTTTGCGGAAAAACCTGTTTTCAAGGAAAATGAACCCAGTTTTGGGGAAAAAATTGATTTTGGGGAAAATGAACCCAGTGATCGGGTCAAAAACCCGGATTTTGGGGAAAATGAACACAGTTTGTTGGGGAAAACCTAATATGTAGGGAAATAAACCCAGTTTTGGTGGAAAAACATATTTTGGGGAAAATGAACCCAGTTTTGGGGTAAAAAAAAGATTTTTGGGAAAATTAACCCACTTTGTGAGAAAACCCCGTGATTTTGTGGAAAATGAACCCAGTGTTGAGTGGAAATAGAAGATTTTGAGGAAAATGAAATCAGTTTGGACGGGACAACCTGATTTGTGTGAAAATGTACCCAGTTTTGGGGGTTAATAGGGATTTTGCGGAAAATGAACCTAGTTTCGGAGGAAAAATTCTGATTATGCGGAAAATGAACCCAGTGTTGAGTGGAAATAGAAGATTTTGGAGAAAATGAACACTGTTTGGAGGGGAACACCTGATTTTGGAGAAAAAGCATCCAGTTTTGGGGGGAAATAAGGACTTTGTGGAAAATGAATATAGTTTCGGAGGATAAAAGCTATTTATGCCGAAAATGAACCCCGTTTTGGGTAAAAAACCCGTTTTTAAGGAAAATGAACCCAATTTTGGGGAAAAAGAATTATTTTTGGGAAAATGAACGCAGTAATTGGGTAAAAAACCCGAATTTTGGGGAAAATGAACCCCGTTTGGGAGGAAAAAACCCGATTATGGGAAAAATGAACCCAGTTTTGGGGAAAAAAAATATTTTGGGGAAAATGAACCCAGTAATGGGGGAAAAAAAACTGATTTTGGGGAAAATGAACCCAGTTTTGGGGGAAAACCCCGGATTTGGGGGAAAATGAACACAGTGAGGAGTGGACATTAAAGATTTGGGGGAAAACGAACACTGTTGGGTGGTGAAAACCTGATTTGTGTGAAATTTCACCCAGTTTTAGGGGGGAAAAAAGGATTTTGGGAAAATGAACCCAGTAATGGGGGAAAAAAAACCTGATTTTGGGGAATATGAACCCAGAGTGTAAATGAAATACCAGATTTTGTGAAAAATGAACCCAGTTTGGAGGGGAAAACTAGATTTGTGTGAAAATGCACCCAGTTTTGGCGGAAAAAAAAAGGATTTTGGTGAAAATGAACCCAGTTTGGGAGGAAAAAATCTGATTATGGGGAAAATGAAACCAGTTTGGAGGAAAAAAAAACATTTTTGGTGAAAATGAACTCAGTTTTGAAGGAAAAAAAAAGATTTTGGGGAAATAAAGCCAGTAACTGGTTCAAAAATCCATATGTTGGGGAAAATGAACACAATTTGGTGGGGAAAACCCGATATGTAGGGAAATAAACCCAGTTTTGGTGGAAAAAACATATTTTGGGGAAAATGAACCCAGTTTTTTTGGGAAAAAATTATTTTGGGGAAAATGAACCCAGTTTGGGAGGAGAGAAGCTGATTATGGTGAAAATGAACCCAGTTTGGGGGGGGGGGGGAAATATTTTGTGGAAATAAAGCCAGTAATTGGGTAAAAACCCAGGATTTTGGGGAAAATGAACCCAGTCTGGTGGGTAAAACCCAATTTGTAGGGAAATAAACCCAGTTTGGGAGGGAAAAAACCGATTTTGGGGAAAATGAACCCAGTTTTGGGGGAAAAAAACCCAATTTTGGGGAAATGAACCCAGTAATGGGGAAAAAAACTGATTTTGGGGAAAATGAACCCAGTTTTTTTGGGAAAAAAATATTTTGGGGAAAATGAACCCAGTTTGGGAGGATAGAAGCTGATTATGGGGAAAATGAACCCAGTTTTGAGGGGAAAAAATATTTTGTGGAAATAAAGCCAGTAATTGGGTGAAAAGCCCGGATTTTGGGGAAAATGAACCCAGTCTGGTGGGGAAAACCCAATTTGTAGGGAAATAAACCCAGTTTTGTGGAAAAAATATATTTTGGGGAAAATGAACCCAGTAATGGGGAAAAATCCTGATTTTGGGGAAAATGAACCAAGTGCGGAGTGGAAATAGAAGATTTTGAGGAAAATGAAATCAGTTTGGAGGGGAAAACATGATTTGTGTGAAAATGTACCCAGTTTGAGGGGTTAATAGGGATTTTCTGGAAAATGAACCTAGTTTTGGAGGAAAAAATGCTGATTATGCGGAAAATGAACCCAGTTTTGGGGGAAAAATCCATTTTTAAGGAAAATGAACCCAGTTTGGGGGAAAAAAATTATTTTGGGGAAAATGAACCCAGTAATCGGGTAAAACCCCCGAATTTTTGGGAAAATCAACAGAGTTTGGGGGGGGGGAACCAACTTGTAGGGAAATGAACCGAGTTTTGCTTGAAAAAAACCGACTTTGGGGAAAATCAACCTAGTTTGGGAGGAAAAAATCCGACTTTGGTGAAAATGAACCCAGTTCAGTTTTTGGGGAAAAAACCCGATTTTGGGGAAATGAACCCAGTAATGGGGAAAAAACCTGATTTGGGGGAAAATGAACACTCTTTGGAGGGGAAAACTTGATTTGTGTGGAGATGCAGCCAGGTATGGGGGGAAAAAAGGGGATTTTGGGCAAAATGACCCAGTAATTGGGTAAAGATCCCGAATTTTGGGGAAAACGAACACAGTTTGGAGGGGAAAAACCAGCTTGTAGGGAAATGAACCGAGTTTGGGAGGAAAAAAACCTATTTTGGGGAAAACGAACCCAGTGTGGAGTGGAAATAGAAGATTTGGGGGAATATGAAATAAGTTTGGAGGGGAAAACCTGATTCGTGTGAAAATGCACTCAGTTTTTTGGGGGGGGAAGGATTTTGTGGAAAATGAACCTAGTTTTGGAGGAAAAAATCTGATTATGCGGAAAATGAACCCCTTTTGGGGGGAAAAATGATTTTGGGGGAAATGAACGCAGTAATTGGGTAAAAAACTCTAATTTGGGGGAAAATGGAACCAGTTTGGTAGGGAAAACCAAATTTGTAGGGAAGTGAACCCATTTTTGGTGGAAAAAAGCATATTTTGGGGAAAATGGACCGAGTTTTGGGGGGAAAAAAATGATTTTGGGGAAAATGAACCCAGTAATGGGGAAAAAATCCTGATTTTGGGGAAAATGAACCCAGTGTGGGAGGAAAAAACCCGATTATGGGGAAAATGAACCCAGTTCTTAGGGAAAAAATAATTTTTGGGAAAATGAACCCAGTGTGGAATGGAAATAGAAGATTTTGGGGAAAATGAAATCAGATAGGAGGGGAAAACCTGATTTGTGTGAAAATGAACTGAGTTTTGGGGGGAAAATAAGGATTTTATGTAAAATGAACCTATTTTCGGAGGAAAAAACTGATTATGTGGAAAATGAACCCAGTTTTGCGGAAAAACCTGTTTTCAAGTAAAATGAACCCAGTTTGGGGGAAAAAAATGATTTTGGGGAAAATGAACCCAGTGATTGGGTCAAAAACCCAGATTTTGGGGAAAATGAACACAGTTTGTTGGGGAAAACCTAATATGTAGGGAAATAAACCCAGTTTTGGTGGAAAAAACATATCTTGGGGAAAATGAACCCAGTTTTGGGGTAAAAAAATGATTTTTGGAAAAATTAACCCACTTTGTGAGAAAACCCCGTGATTTTGTGGAAAATGAACCCAGTGTTGATTGGAAATAGAAGATTTTGAGGAAAATGAAATCAGTTTGGACGGGACAACCTGATTTGTGTGAAAATGTACCCAGTTTTGGGGGTTAATAGGGATTTTGCGGAAAATGAACCTAGTTTCGGAGGAAAAATTCTGATTATGCGGAAAATGAACCCAGTGTTGAGTGGAAATAGAAGATTTTGGAGAAAATGAACATTGTTTGGAGGGGAACACCTGATTTTGGAGAAAAAGCATCCAGTTTTGGGGGGAAATAAGGACTTTGTGGAAAATGAATATAGTTTCGGAGGATAAAAGCTATTTATGCCGAAAATGAACCCCGTTTTGGGTAAAAAACCCGTTTTTAAGGAAAATGAACCCAATTTTGGGGAAAAAAATTATTTTTGGGAAAATGAACCCAGTAATTGGGTAAAAAACCCGAATTTTGGGGAAAATGAACCCCGTTTGGGAGGAAAAAACCCGATTATGGGAAAAATGAACCCAGTTTTGGGGAAAAAAATTATTTTGGGGAAAATGAACCCAGTAATGGGGGAAAAAAAACTGATTTTGGGGAAAATGAACCCAGTTTTGGGGGAAAACCCCGGATTTGGGGGAAAATGAACACAGTGAGGAGTGGACATTAAAGATTTGGGGGAAAACGAACACTGTTGGGTGGTGAAAACCTGATTTGTGTGAAATTTCACCCAGTTTTAGGGGGGAAAAAAGGATTTTGGGAAAATGAACCCAGTAATGGGGGAAAAAAAACCTGATTTTGGGGAAAATGAACCCAGAGTGTAAATGAAATACCAGATTTTGGGGAAAATGAACCCAGTTTGGAGGGGAAAACTAGATTTGTGTGAAAATGCACCCAGTTTTGGCGGAAAACAAAAGGATTTTGGTGAAAATGAACCCAGTTTGGGAGGAAAAAATCTGATTATGGGGAAAATGAAACCAGTTTGGAGGAAAAAAAAACATTTTTGGTGAAAATGAACTCAGTTTTGAAGGAAAAAAAAAGATTTTGGGGAAATAAAGCCAGTAACTGGTTCAAAAATCCATATGTTGGGGAAAATGAACACAATTTGGTGGGGAAAACCCGATATGTAGGGAAATAAACCCAGTTTTGGTGGAAAAAACATATTTTGGGGAAAATGAACCCAGTTTTTTTGGGAAAAAAATATTTTGGGGAAAATGAACCCAGTTTGGGAGGAGAGAAGCTGATTATGTGGAAAATGAACCCAGTTTGGGGGGGGGGGGGAATATTTTGTGGAAATAAAGCCAGTAATTGGGTAAAAACCCAGGATTTTGGGGAAAATGAACCCAGTCTGGTGGGTAAAACCCAATTTGTAGGGAAATAAACCCAGTTTGGGAGGGAAAAAACCGATTTTGGGGAAAATGAACCCAGTTTTGGGGGAAAAAAAACCAATTTTGGGGAAATGAACCCAGTAATGGGGAAAAAACCTGATTTTGGGGAAAATGAACACTGTTTGGAGGGGAAAATTTGATTTGTGTGAAAATGCACCCAGTGTTTTGAGGAGAAAAATGATTTTGGGGAAAATGAACCCAGTTTGGGAGGATAGAAGCTGATTATGGGGAAAATGAACCCAGTTTTGAGGGGAAAAAATATTTTGTGGAAATAAAGCCAGTAATTGGGTAAAAAGCCCGGATTTTGGGGAAAATGAACCCAGTGTGGGAGGAAAAACCCAATTATGGGGAAAATGAACCCAGTTCTTAGGGAAAAAATAATTTTTGGGAAAATGAACCCAGTGTGGAATGGAAATAGAAGATTTTGGGGAAAATGAAATCAGATAGGAGGGGAAAACCTGATTTGTGTGAAAATGAACTGAGTTTTGGGGGGAAAATAAGGATTTTATGTAAAATTAACCTATTTTCGGAGGAAAAAAGCTGATTATGTGGAAAATGAACCCAGTTTTGCGGAAAAACCTGTTTTCAAGTAAAATGAACCCAGTTTGGGGGAAAAAAATGATTTTGGGGAAAATGAACCCAGTGATCGGGTCAAAAACCCGGATTTTGGGGAAAATGAACACAGTTTCTTGGGGAAAACCTAATATGTAGGGAAATAAACCCAGTTTTGGTGGAAAAAACATATCTTGGGGAAAATGAACCCAATTTTGGGGTAAAAAAATGATTTTTGGAAAAATTAACCCACTTTGTGAGAAAACCCCGTGATTTTGTGGAAAATGAACCCAGTGTTGAGTGGAAATAGAAGATTTTGAGGAAAATGAAATCAGTTTGGACGGGACAACCTGATTTGTGTGAAAATGTACCCAGTTTTGGGGGTTAATAGGGATTTTGCGGAAAATGAACCTAGTTTCGGAGGAAAAATTCTGATTATGCGGAAAATGAACCCAGTGTTGAGTGGAAATAGAAGATTTTGGAGAAAATGAACACTGTTTGGAGGGGAACACCTGATTTTGGAGAAAAAGCATCCAGTTTTGGGGGGAAATAAGGACTTTGTGGAAAATGAATATAGTTTCGGAGGATAAAAGCTATTTATGCCGAAAATGAACCCCGTTTTGGGTAAAAAACCCGTTTTTAAGGAAAATGAACCCAATTTTGGGGAAAAAGAATTATTTTTGGGAAAATGAACCCAGTAATTGGGTAAAAAAACCAGAATTTTGGGGAAAATGAACCCCGTTTGGGAGGAAAAAACCCGATTATGGGAAAAATGAACCCAGTTTTGGGGAAAAATTTATTTTGGGGAAAATGAACCCAGTAATGGGGGAAAAAAAACTGATTTTGGGGAAAATGAACACAGTGAGGAGTGGACATTAAAGATTTGGGGGAAAACGAACACTGTTGGGTGGTTAAAACCTGATTTGTGTGAAATTTCACCCAGTTTTAGGGGGGAAAAAAGGATTTTGGGAAAATGAACCCAGTAATGGGGGACAAAAAAACCTGATTTTGGGGAAAACGAACCCAGAGTGTAAATTAAATACCAGATTTTGGGGAAAATGAACCCAGTTTGGAGGCGAGAACTAGATTTGTGTGAAAATGCACCCAGTTTTGGCGGAAAAAAAAAAGGGTTTTGGTGAAAATGAACCCAGTTTGGGAGGAAAAAATCTGATTATGGGGAAAATGAAACCAGTTTGGAGGAAAAAAAAAATTTTTGGTGAAAATGAACTCAGTTTTGAAGAAAAAAAAAAGATTTTGGGGAAATAAAGCCAGTAACTGGTTCAAAAATCCATATGTTGGGGAAAATGAACACAATTTGGTGGGGAAAACCCGATATGTAGGGAAATAAACCCAGTTTTGGTGGAAAAAACATATTTTGGGGAAAATGAACCCAGTTTTTTTGGGAAAAAAATATTTTGGGGAAAATGAACCCAGTTTGGGAGGAGAGAAGCTGATTATGGGGAAAATGAACCCAGTTTGGGGGGGGGGGAATATTTTGTGGAAATAAAGCCAGTAATTGGGTAAAACCCAGGATTTTGGGGAAAATGAACCCAGTCTGGTGGGTAAAACCCAATTTGTAGGGAAATAAACCCAGTTTGGGAGGGAAAAAACCGATTTTGGGGAAAATGAACCCAGTTTTGAGGGAAAAAAACCCAATTTTGGGGAAATGAACCCAGTAATGGGGAAATAACCTGATTTTGGGGAAAATGAACACTGTTTGGAGGGGAAAACTTGATTTGTGTGAAAATGCACCCAGTGTTTTGAGGAAAATATGATTTTGGGGAAAATGAACCCAGTTTGGGAGGATAGAAGCTGATTATGGGGAAAATGAACCCAGGTTTGAGGGGAAAAAATATTTTGTGGAAATAAAGCCAGTAATTGGGTAAAAAGCCCGGATTTTGGGGAAAATGAACCCAGTCTGGTGGGGAAAACCCAATTTGTAGGGAAATAAACCCAGTTTTGTGGAAAAAATATATTTTGGGGAAAATGAACCCAGTAATGGGGAAAAATCCTGATTTTGGGGAAAATGAACCAAGTGCGGAGTGGAAATAGAAGATTTTGAGGAAAATGTAATCAGTTTGGAGGGGACAACCTGATTTGTGTGAAAATGCACCCAGTTTGAGGGGTTAATAGGGTTTATCTGGAAAATGAACCTAGTTTTGGAGGAAAAAATGCTGATTATGCGGAAAATGAACCCAGTTTTGGGGGAAAAATCCATTTTTAAGGAAAATGAACCCAGTTTGGGGGAAAAAAATTATTTTGGGGAAAATGAACCCAGTAATCGGGTAAAACCCCCGAATTTTTGGGAAAAACAACAGAATTTGGGGGGGGGGGGAAACCAACTAGTAGGGAAATGAACCGAGTTTTGCTTGAAAAAAACCGACTTTGGGGAAAATCAACCTAGTTTGGGAGGAAAAAATCCGACTTTGGTGAAAATGAACCCAGTTCAGTTTTTGGGGAAAAAACCCGATTTTGGGGAAATGAACCCAGTAATGGGGAAAAAACCTGATTTGGGGGAAAATGAACACTCTTTGGAGGGGAAAACTTGATTTGTGTGGAGATGCAGCCAGGTATGGGGGGAAAAAAAGGGATTTTGGGCAAAATGACCCAGTAATTGGGTAAAGATCCCGAATTTTGGGGAAAACGAACACAGTTTGGAGGGGAAATCCAGCTTGTAGGGAAATGAACCGAGTTTGGGAGGAAAAAAACCTATTTTGGGGAAAACGAACCCAGTGTGGAGTGGAAATAGAAGATTTGGGGGAAAATGAAATAAGTTTGGAGGGGAAAACCTGTTTCGTGTGAAAATGCACTCAGTTTTTTGGGGGGGAAAGGATTTTGTGGAAAATGAACCTAGTTTTGGAGGAAAAAATCTGATTATGCGGAAAATGAACCCCTTTTGGGGGGAAAAATGATTTTGGGGGAAATGAACGCAGTAATTGGGTAAAAAACTCTAATTTGGGGGAAAATGGAACCAGTTTGGTAGGGAAAACCAAATTTGTAGGGAAGTGAACCCATTTTTGGTGGAAAAAAACATATTTTGGGGAAAATGGACCGAGTTTTGGGGGGAAAAAAATGATTTTGGGGAAAATGAACCCAGTAATGGGGAAAAAATCCTGATTTTGGGGAAAATGAACCCAGTGTGGGAGGAAAAACCCGATTATGGGGAAAATGAACCCAGTTCTTAGGGAAAAAATAATTTTTGGGAAAATGAACCCAGTGTGGAATGGAAATAGAAGATTTTGGGGAAAATGAAATCAGATAGGAGGGGAAAACCTGATTTGTGTGAAAATGAACTGAGTTTTGGGGGGAAAATAAGGATTTTATGTAAAATGAACCTATTTTCGGAGGAAAAAGCTGATTATGTGGAAAATGAACCCATTTTTGCGGAAAAACCTGTTTTCAAGGAAAATGAACCCAGTTTGGGGGAAAAAAATGATTTTGGGGAAAATGAACCCAGTGATCGGGTCAAAAACCCGGATTTTGGGGAAAATGAACACAGTTTCTTGGGGAAAACCTAATATGTAGGGAAATAAACCCAGTTTTGGTGGAAAAAACATATCTTGGGGAAAATGAACCCAGTTTTGGGGTAAAAAAATGATTTTTGGAAAAATTAACCCACTTTGTGAGAAAACCCCGTGATTTTGTGGAAAATGAACCCAGTGTTGAGTGGAAATAGAAGATTTTGAGGAAAATGAAATCAGTTTGGACGGGACAACCTGATTTGTGTGAAAATGTACCCAGTTTTGGGGGTTAATAGGGATTTTGCGGAAAATGAACCTAGTTTCGGAGGAAAAATTCTGATTATGCGGAAAATGAACCCAGTGTTGAGTGGAAATAGAAGATTTTGGAGAAAATGAACACTGTTTGGAGGGGAACACCTGATTTTGGAGAAAAAGCATCCAGTTTTGGGGGGAAATAAGGACTTTGTGGAAAATGAATATAGTTTCGGAGGATAAAAGCTATTTATGCCGAAAATGAACCCCGTTTTGGGTAAAAAACACGTTTTTAAGGAAAATGAACCCAATTTTGGGGAAAAAGAATTATTTTTGGGAAAATGAACCCAGTAATTGGGTAAAAAACCCGAATTTTGGGGAAAATGAACCCCGTTTGGGAGGAAAAAACCCGATTATGGGAAAAATGAACCCAGTTTTGGGGAAAAAAATTATTTTGGGGAAAATGAACCCAGTAATGGGGGAAAAAAACCTGATTTTGGGGAAAATGAACCCAGTTTTGGGGGAAAACCCCGGATTTGGGGGAAAATGAACACAGTGAGGAGTGGACATTAAAGATTTGGGGGAAAACGAACACTGTTGGGTGGTGAAAACCTGATTTGTGTGAAATTTCACCCAGTTTTAGGGGGGAAAAAAGGATTTTGGGAAAATGAACCCAGTAATGGGGGAAAAAAACCCTGATTTTGGGGAAAATGAACCCAGAGTGTAAATGAAATACCAGATTTTGTGGAAAATGAACCCAGTTTGGAGGGGAAAACTAGATTTGTGTGAAAATGCACCCAGTTTTGGCGGAAAAAAAAAAGGATTTTGGTGAAAATGAACCCAGTTTGGGAGGAAAAAATCTGATTATGGGGAAAATGAAACCAGTTTGGAGGAAAAAAAAATTTTTGGTGAAAATGAACCCAGTTTTGAAGGAAAAAAAAGATTTTGGGGAAATAAAGCCAGTAACTGGTTCAAAAATCCATATGTTGGGGAAAATGAACACAATTTGGTGGGGAAAACCCGATATGTAGGGAAATAAATCCAGTTTTGGTGGAAAAAACATATTTTGGGGAAAATGAACCCAGTTTTTTTGGGAAAAAATTATTTTGGGGAAAATGAACCCAGTTTGAGAGGAGAGAAGCTGATTATGGGGAAAATGAACCCAGTTTGGGGGTGGGGGAAATATTTTGTGGAAATAAAGCCAGTAATTGGGTAAAAACCCAGGATTTTGGGGAAAATGAACCCAGTCTGGTGGGTAAAACCCAATTTGTAGGGAAATAAACCCAGTTTGGGAGGGAAAAAAACGATTTTGGGGAAAATGAACCCAGTTTTGGGGGAAAAAAACCCAATTTTGGGGAAATGAACCCAGTAATGGGGAAAAAACCTGATTTTGGGGAAAATGAACACTGTTTGGAGGGGAAAATTTGATTTGTGTGAAAATGCACCCAGTGTTTTGAGGAAAAAAATGATTTTGGGGAAAATGAACCCAGTTTGGGAGGATAGAAGCTGATTATGGGGAAAATGAACCCAGTTTTGAGGGGAAAAAATATTTTGTGGAAATAAAGCCAGTAATTGGGTAAAAAGCCCGGATTTTGGGGAAAATGAACCCAGTTTGGGAGGATAGAAGCTGATTATGGGGAAAATGAACCCAGTTTTGAGGGGAAAAAATATTTTGTGGAAATAAAGCCAGTAATTGGGTAAAAAGCCCGGATTTTGGGGAAAATGAACCCAGTCTGGTGGGGAAAACCCAATTTGTAGGGAAATAAACCCAGTTTTGTGGAAAAAATATATTTTGGGGAAAATGAACCCAGTAATGGGGAAAAATCCTGATTTTGGGGAAAATGAACCAAGTGCGGAGTGGAAATAGAAGATTTTGAGGAAAATGAAATCAGTTTGGAGGGGACAACCTGATTTGTGTGAAAATGTACCCAGTTTGAGGGGTTAATAGGGATTTTCTGGAAAATGAACCTAGTTTTGGAGGAAAAAATGCTGATTATGCGGAAAATGAACCCAGTTTTGGGGGAAAAATCCATTTTTAAGGAAAATGAACCCAGTTTGGGGGAAAAAAATTATTTTGGGGAAAATGAACCCAGTAATCGGGTAAAACCCCCGAATTTTTGGGAAAATCAACAGAGTTTGGGGGGGGGGGGGGGGGAACCAACTTGTAGGGAAATGAACCGAGTTTTGCTTGAAAAAAACCGACTTTGGGGAAAATCAACCTAGTTTGGGAGGAAAAAATCCGACTTTGGTGAAAATGAACCCAGTTCAGTTTTTGGGGAAAAAACCCGATTTTGGGGAAATGAACCCAGTAATGGGGAAAAAACCTGATTTGGGGGAATATGAACACTCTTTGGAGGGGAAAACTTGATTTGTGTGGAGATGCAGCCAGGTGGTATGGGGGGAAAAAAGGGGATTTTGGGCAAAATGACCAGTAATTGGTAAAGATCCCGAATTTTGGGGAAAACGAACACAGTTTGGAGGGGAAAAACCAGCTTGTAGGGAAATGAACGAGTTTGGAGGAAAAAAACCTATTTTGGGGAAAACGAACCCAGTGTGGAGTGGAAAATAGAAGATTTGGGGGGAAAATGAAATAAGTTTGGAGGGGAAAACCTGTTTCGTGTGAAAATGCACTCAGTTTTTTGGGGGGGAAAGGATTTTGTGGAAAATGAACCTAGTTTTGGAGGAAAAAATCTGATTATGTGGAAAATGAACCCCTTTTGGGGGGAAAAATAATTTTGGGGGAAATGAACGCAGTAATTGGGTAAAAAACTCTAATTTGTGGGAAAATGGAACCAGTTTGGTAGGGAAAACCAAATTTGTAGGGAAGTGAACCCATTTTTGGTGGAAAAAAACATATTTTGGGGAAAATGGACCCAGTTTTGGGGGAAAAAAATGATTTTGGGGAAAATGAACCCAGTAATGGGGAAAAAATCCTGATTTTGGGGAAAATGAACCCAGTGAGGGAGGAAAAAACCCGATTATGGGGAAAATGAACCCAGTTCTTAGGGAAAAAATAATTTTGTGAAAAATGAACCCAGTTTGGAGGGGGAAAACTAGATTTGTGTGAAAATGCACCCAGTTTTGGCGGAAAAAAAAAGGATTTTGGTGAAAATGAACCCAGTTTGGGAGAAAAAATCTGATTATGGGGAAAATGAAACCAGTTTGGAGGAAAAAAAAAATTTTTGGTGAAAATGAACTCAGTTTTGAAGGAAAAAAAAAGATTTTGGGGAATAAAGCCCGTAACTGGTTCAAAAATCCATATGTTGGGGAAAATGAACACAATTTGGTGGGGAAAACCCGATATGTAGGGAAATAAACCCAGTTTTGGTGGAAAAAACATATTTTGCCGAAAATGAACCCAGTTTTTTTGGGAAAAAATTATTTTGGGGAAAATGAACCCAGTTTGGGAGGAGAGAAGCTGATTATGGGGAAAATGAACCCAGTTTGGGGGGGGGGGGAATATTTTGTGGAAATAAAGCCAGTAA
Organism: Tapera naevia; assembly: GCA_033556795.1. Taxonomy (NCBI): domain Eukaryota; kingdom Metazoa; phylum Chordata; class Aves; order Cuculiformes; family Neomorphidae; genus Tapera; species Tapera naevia. The sequence continues at coordinate 29,337 of JAUMJJ010000224.1, forward strand.
TTGGGTAAAAACCCAGGATTTTGGGGAAAATGAACCCAGTCTGGTGGGTAAAACCCAATTTGTAGGGAAATAAACGCAGTCTGGGAGGGAAAAAAACGATTTTGGGGAAAATGAACCCAGTTTTGGGGGAAAAAAACCCAATTTTGGGGAAATGAACCCAGTAATGGGGGAAAAAACATGATTTTGGGGAAAATGAACACTGTTTGGAGGGGAAAACTTGATTTGTGTGAAAATGCACCAGTGTTTTGAGGAAAAAAATGATTTTGGGGAAAATGAACCCCAGTTTGGGAGGATAGAAGCTGATTATGGGGAAAATGAACCCAGTTTTGAGGGGAAAAAATATTTTGTGGAAATAAAGCCAGTAATTGGGTAAAAAGCCCGGATTTTGGGGAAAATGAACCCAGTCTGGTGGGGAAAACCCAATTTGTAGGGAAATAAACCCAGTTTTGTGGAAAAAATATATTTTGGGGAAAATGAACCCAGTAATGGGGAAAAATCCTGATTTTGGGGAAAATGAACCAAGTGCGGAGTGGAAATAGAAGATTTTGAGGAAAATGAAATCAGTTTGGAGGGGACAACCTGATTTTGTGTGAAAATGTACCCAGTTTGAGGGGTTAATAGGGATTTTCTGGAAAATGAACCTAGTTTTGGAGGAAAAAAATGCTGATTATGCGGAACATGAACCCAGTTTTGGGGGAAAAATCCATTTTTAAGGAAAATGAACCCAGTTTGGGGGAAAAAAATTATTTGGGGAAAATGAACCCAGTAATCGGGTAAAACCCCGAATTTTTTGGAAAATCAACAGAGTTTGGGGGGGGGGGGGGGGGGGGGGAACCAACTTGTAGGGAAATGAACCGAGTTTTGCTTGAAAAAAAACGACTTTGGGGAAAATCAACCTAGTTTGGGAGGAAAAAATCCGACTTTGTGAAAATGAACCCAGTTCAGTTTTTGGGGAAAAAACCCGATTTTGGGGAAATGAACCCAGTAATGGGAAAAAAACTGATTTGGGGGAAAATGAACACTCTTTGGAGGGGAAAACTTGATTTGTGTGGTGATGCAGCCAGGTATGGGGGGAAAAAAGGGGATTTTGGGCAAAATGACCCAGTAATTGGGTAACAATCCCGAATTTTGGGGAAAACGAACACAGTTTGGAGGGGAAAAACCAGCTTGTAGGGAAATGAACCGAGTTTGGGAGGAAAAAACCTATTTTGGGGGAAAACGAACCCAGTGTGGAGTGGAAATAGAAGATTTGGGGGAAAATGAAATAAGTTTGGAGGGGAAAACCTGTTTCGTGTGAAAATGCACTCAGTTTTTTTGGGGGGGAAAGGATTTTGTGGAAAATGAACCTAGTTTTGGAGGAAAAAATCTGATTATGTGGAAAATGAACCCCTTTTGGGGGGAAAAATGATTTTGGGGGAAATGAACGCAGTAATTGGGTAAAAAACTCTAATTTGGGGGAAAATGGAACCAGTTTGGTAGGGGAAAACCAAATTTGTAGGGAAGTGAACCCATTTTTGGTGGAAAAAAACATATTTTGGGGAAAATGGACCGAGTTTTGGGGGGAAAAAAATGATTTTGGGGAAAATGAACCCAGTAATGGGGAAAAAATCCTGATTTTGGGGAAAATGAACCCAGTGAGGGAGGAAAAAACCCGATTATGGGGGAAAATGACCCCAGTTTTTAGGGAAAAAATGATTTTTGGGAAAATGAACCCAGTGTGGAATGGAAATAGAAGATTTTTTGGGAAAATGAAATCAGATAGGAGGGGAAAACCTGATTTGTGTGAAAATGAACTGAGTTTTGGGGGGAAAATAAGGATTTTATGTAAAATTAACCTATTTTCGGAGGAAAAAAGCTGATTATGTGGAAATGAACCCAGTTTTGCGGAAAAAACCTGTTTTCAAGGAAAATGAACCAGTTTTGGGGAAAAAAATGATTTTGGGGAAAATGAACCCAGTGATCGGGTCAAAAACCCGGATTTTGGGGAAAATGAACACAGTTTGTTGGGGAAAACCTAATATGTAGGGAAAAGTTTTGGTGGAAAAAACATATTTTGGGGAAAATGAACCCAGTTTTGGGGTAAAAAAAATGATTTTTGGAAAAATTAACCCACTTTGTGAGAAAACCCCGTGATTTTGTGGAAAATGAACCCAGTGTTGAGTGGAAATAGAAGATTTTGGAGAAAATGAACACTGTTTGGAGGGGAACACCTGATTTTGGAGAAAAAGCATCCAGTTTTGGGGGGAAATAAGGACTTTGTGGAAAATGAATATAGTTTCGGAGGATAAAAGCTATTTATGCCGAAAATGAACCCCGTTTTGGGTAAAAAACCCGTTTTTAAGGAAAATTAACCCAATTTTGGGGAAAAAGAATTATTTTTGGGAAAATGAACCCAGTAATTGGGTAAAAAACCCGAATTTTGGGGAAAATGAACCCCGTTTGGGAGGAAAAAACCCGATTATGGGAAAAATGAACCCAGTTTTGGGGAAAAAAATTATTTTGGGGAAAATGAACCCAGTAAACGGGAAAAAACCTGATTTTGGGGAAAATGAACCCAGTTTTGGGGGAAAACCCCGGATTTGGGGGAAAATGAACACAGTGAGGAGTGGACATTAAAGATTTGGGGGAAAACGAACACTGTGGGGTGGTGAAAACCTGATTTGTGTGAAATTTCACCCAGTTTTAGGGGGGAAAAAAGGATTTTGGGAAAATGAACCCAGTAATGGGGGAAAAAAACCCTGATTTTGGGGAAAATGAACCCAGAGTGTAAATGAAATACCAGATTTTGTGAAAAATGAACCCAGTTTGGAGGGGAAAACTAGATTTGTGTGAAAATGCACCCAGTTTTGGCGGAAAACAAAAGGATTTTGGTGAAAATGAACCCAGTTTGGGAGGAAAAAATCTGATTATGGGGAAAATGAAACCAGTTTGGAGGAAAAAAAAATTTTTGGTGAAAATGAACCCAGTTTTGAAGGAAAAAAAAGATTTTGGGGAAATAAAGCCAGTAACTGGTTCAAAAATCCATATGTTGGGGAAAATGAACACAATTTGGTGTGGAAAACCCGATATGTAGGGAAATAAACCCAGTTTTGGTGGAAAAAACATATTTTGGGGAAAATGAACCCAGTTTTTTTGGGAAAAAATTATTTTGGGGAAAATGAACCCAGTTTGGGAGGAGAGAAGCTGATTATGGGGAAAATGAACCCAGTTTGGGGGGGGGGGAATATTTTGTGGAAATAAAGCCAGTAATTGGGTAAAAACCCAGGATTTTGGGGAAAATGAACCCAGTCTGGTGGGTAAAACCCAATTTGTAGGGAAATAAACCCAGTTTGGGAGGGAAAAAACCTATTTTGGGGAAAATGAACCCAGTTTTGGGGGAAAAAAACCCAATTTTGGGGAAATGAACCCAGTAATGGGGAAAAAACCTGATTTTGGGGAAAATGAACACTGTTTGGAGGGGAAAATTTGATTTGTGTGAAAATGCACCCAGTGTTTTGAGGAAAAAAATGATTTTGGGGAAAATGAACCCAGTTTGGGAGGATAGAAGCTGATTATGGGGAAAATGAACCCAGTTTTGAGGGGAAAAAATATTTTGTGGAAATAAAGCCAGTAATTGGGTAAAAAGCCCGGATTTTGGGGAAAATGAACCCAGTGTGGGAGGAAAAAACCCAATTATGGGGAAAATGAACCCAGTTTTTAGGGAAAAAATGATTTTTGGGAAAATGAACCCAGTGTGGAATGGAAATAGAAGATTTTGGGGAAAATGAAATCAGATAGGAGGGGAAAACCTGATTTGTGTGAAAATGAACTGAGTTTTGGGGGGAAAATAAGGATTTTATGTAAAATGAACCTATTTTCGGAGGAAAAAAGCTGATTATGTGGAAAATGAACCCAGTTTTGCGGAAAAACCTGTTTTCAAGGAAAATGAACCCAGTTTTGGGGAAAAAAATGATTTTGGGGAAAATGAACCCAGTGATCGGGTCAAAAACCCGGATTTTGCGGAAAATGAACACAGTTTGTTGGGGAAAACCTAATATGTAGGGAAATAAACCCAGTTTTGGTGGAAAAAACATATTTTGGGGAAAATGAACCCAGTTTTTTTGGGAAAAAATTATTTTGGGGAAAATGAACCCAGTTTGGGAGGAGAGAAGCTGATTATGGGGAAAATGAACCCAGTTTGGGGGGGGGGGAATATTTTGTGAAAATAAAGCCAGTAATTGGGTAAAAACCCAGGATTTTGGGGAAAATGAACCCAGTCTGGTGGGTAAAACCCAATTTGTAGGGAAATAAACCCAGTTTGGGAGGGAAAAAACCTATTTTGGGGAAAATGAACCCAGTTTTGGGGGAAAAAAACCCAATTTTGGGGAAATGAACCCAGTAATGGGGAAAAAACCTGATTTTGGGGAAAATGAACACTGTTTGGAGGGGAAAATTTGATTTGTGTGAAAATGCACCCAGTGTTTTGAGGAAAAAAATGATTTTGGGGAAAATGAACCCAGTTTGGGAGGATAGAAGCTGATTATGGGGAAAATGAACCCAGTTTTGAGGGGAAAAAATATTTTGTGGAAATAAAGCCAGTAATTGGGTAAAAAGCCCGGATTTTGGGGAAAATGAACCCAGTGTGGGAGGAAAAAACCCAATTATGGGGAAAATGAACCCAGTTTTTAGGGAAAAAATGATTTTTGGGAAAATGAACCCAGTGTGGAATGGAAATAGAAGATTTTGGGGAAAATGAAATCAGATAGGAGGGGAAAACCTGATTTGTGTGAAAATGAACTGAGTTTTGGGGGGAAAATAAGGATTTTATGTAAAATGAACCTATTTTCGGAGGAAAAAAGCTGATTATGTGGAAAATGAACCCAGTTTTGCGGAAAAACCTGTTTTCAAGGAAAATGAACCCAGTTTTGGGGAAAAAAATGATTTTGGGGAAAATGAACCCAGTGATCGGGTCAAAAACCCGGATTTTGGGGAAAATGAACACAGTTTGTTGGGGAAAACCTAATATGTAGGGAAATAAACCCAGTTTTGGTGGAAAAACATATTTTGGGGAAAATGAACCCAGTTTTGGGGTAAAAAAATGATTTTTGGAAAAATGAACCCACTTTGTGAGAAAACCCCGTGATTTTGTGGAAAATGAACCCAGTGTTGAGTGGAAATAGAAGATTTTGAGGAAAATGAAATCAGTTTGGACGGGACAACCTGATTTGTGTGAAAATGTACCCAGTTTTGGGGGTTAATAGGGATTTTGCGGAAAATGAACCTAGTTTCGGAGGAAAAATTCTGATTATGCGGAAAATGAACCCAGTGTTGAGTGGAAATAGAAGATTTTGGAGAAAATGAACACTGTTTGGAGGGGAACACCTGATTTTGGAGAAAAAGCATCCAGTTTTGGGGGGAAATAAGGACTTTGTGGAAAATGAATATAGTTTCGGAGGATAAAAGCTATTTATGCCGAAAATGAACCCCGTTTTGGGTAAAAAACCCGTTTTTAAGGAAAATGAACCCAATTTTGGGGAAAAAGAATTATTTTTGGGAAAATGAACGCAGTAATTGGGTAAAAAACCCGAATTTTGGGGAAAATGAACCCCGTTTGGGAGGAAAAAACCCGATTATGGGAAAAATGAACCCAGTTTTGGGGAAAAAAATTATTTTGGGGAAAATGAACCCAGTAATGGGGGAAAAAAAACTGATTTTGGGGAAAATGAACCCAGTTTTGGGGGAAAACCCCGGATTTGGGGGAAAATGAACACAGTGAGGAGTGGACATTAAAGATTTGGGGGAAAACGAACACTGTTGGGTGGTGAAAACCTGATTTGTGTGAAATTTCACCCAGTTTTAGGGGGAAAAAAGGATTTTGGGAAAATGAACCCAGTAATGGGGGAAAAAAACCCTGATTTTGGGGAAAATGAACCCAGAGTGTAAATGAAATACCAGATTTTGTGAAAAATGAACCCAGTTTGGAGGGGAAAACTAGATTTGTGTGAAAATGCACCCAGTTTTGGCGGAAAACAAAAGGATTTTGGTGAAAATGAACCCAGTTTGGGAGGAAAAAATCTGATTATGGGGAAAATGAAACCAGTTTGGAGGAAAAAAAAAAAATTTTTGGTGAAAATGAACCCAGTTTTGAAGGAAAAAAAAGATTTTGGGGAAATAAAGCCAGTAACTGGTTCAAAAATCCATATGTTGGGGAAAATGAACACAATTTGGTGGGGAAAACCCGATATGTAGGGAAATAAACCCAGTTTTGGTGGAAAAAACATATTTTGGGGAAAATGAACCCAGTTTTTTTGGGAAAAAATTATTTTGGGGAAAATGAACCCAGTTTGGGAGGAGAGAAGCTGATTATGGTGAAAATGAACCCAGTTTGGGGGGGGGGGGAATATTTTGTGGAAATAAAGCCAGTAATTGGGTAAAAACCCAGGATTTTGGGGAAAATGAACCCAGTCTGGTGGGTAAAACCCAATTTGTAGGGAAATAAACCCAGTTTGGGAGGGAAAAAACCTATTTTGGGGAAAATGAACCCAGTTTTGGGGGAAAAAAACCCAATTTTGGGGAAATGAACCCAGTAATGGGGAAAAAACCTGATTTTGGGGAAAATGAACACTGTTTGGAGGGGAAAATTTGATTTGTGTGAAAATGCACCCAGTGTTTTGAGGAAAAAAATGATTTTGGGGAAAATGAACCCAGTTTGGGAGGATAGAAGCTGATTATGGGGAAAATGAACCCAGTTTTGAGGGGAAAAAATATTTTGTGGAAATAAAGCCAGTAATTGGGTAAAAAGCCCGGATTTTGGGGAAAATGAACCCAGTGTGGGAGGAAAAAACCCAATTATGGGGAAAATGAACCCAGTTTTTAGGGAAAAAATGATTTTTGGGAAAATGAACCCAGTGTGGAATGGAAATAGAAGATTTTGGGGAAAATGAAATCAGATAGGAGGGGAAAACCTGATTTGTGTGAAAATGAACTGAGTTTTGGGGGGAAAATAAGGATTTTATGTAAAATGAACCTATTTTCGGAGGAAAAAAGCTGATTATGTGGAAAATGAACCCAGTTTTGCGGAAAAACCTGTTTTCAAGGAAAATGAACCCAGTTTTGGGGAAAAAAATGATTTTGGGGAAAATGAACCCAGTGATCGGGTCAAAAACCCGGATTTTGGGGAAAATGAACACAGTTTGTTGGGGAAAACCTAATATGTAGGGAAATAAACCCAGTTTTGGTGGAAAAACATATTTTGGGGAAAATGAACCCAGTTTTGGGGTAAAAAAATGATTTTTGGAAAAATTAACCCACTTTGTGAGAAAACCCCGTGATTTTGTGGAAAATGAACCCAGTGTTGAGTGGAAATAGAAGATTTTGAGGAAAATGAAATCAGTTTGGACGGGACAACCTGATTTGTGTGAAAATGTACCCAGTTTTGGGGGTTAATAGGGATTTTGCGGAAAATGAACCTAGTTTCGGAGGAAAAATTCTGATTATGCGGAAAATGAACCCAGTGTTGAGTGGAAATAGAAGATTTTGGAGAAAATGAACACTGTTTGGAGGGGAACACCTGATTTTGGAGAAAAAGCATCCAGTTTTGGGGGGAAATAAGGACTTTGTGGAAAATGAATATAGTTTCGGAGGATAAAAGGTATTTATGCCGAAAATGAACCCCGTTTTGGGTAAAAAACCCGTTTTTAAGGAAAATGAACCCAATTTTGGGGAAAAAAATTATTTTTGGGAAAATGAACCCAGTAATTGGGTAAAAAACCCGAATTTTGGGGAAAATGAACCCCGTTTGGGAGGAAAAAACCCGATTATGGGAAAAATGAACGCAGTAATGGGGGAAAAAAAATGATTTTGGGGAAAATGAACCCAGTAATGGGGGAAAAAAACTGATTTTGGGGAATATGAACCCAGTTTTGGGGGAAAACCCCGGATTTGGGGGAAAATGAACACAGTGAGGAGTGGACATTAAAGATTTGGGGGAAAACGAACACTGTTGGGTGGTGAAAACCTGATTTGTGTGAAATTTCACCCAGTTTTAGGGGGGAAAAAAGGATTTTGGGAAAATGAACCCAGTAATGGGGGAAAAAAACCCTGATTTTGGGGAAAATGAACCCAGAGTGTAAATGAAATACCAGATTTTGTGAAAAATGAACCCAGTTTGGAGGGGAAAACTAGATTTGTGTGAAAATGCACCCAGTTTTGGCGGAAAAAAAAAGGATTTTGGTGAAAATGAACCCAGTTTGGGAGGAAAAAATCTGATTATGGGGAAAATGAAACCAGTTTGGAGGAAAAAAAAAACATTTTTGGTGAAAATGAACTCAGTTTTGAAGGAAAATAAAGATTTTGGGGCAATAAAGCCAGTAACTGGTTCAAAAATCCATATGTTGGGGAAAATGAACACAATTTGGTGGGGAAAACCCGATATGTAGGGAAATAAACCCAGTTTTGGTGGAAAAAACATATTTTGGGGAAAATGAACCCAGTTTTTTTGGGAAAAAAATATTTTGGGGAAAATGAACCCAGTTTGGGAGGAGAGAAGCTGATTATGGTGAAAATGAACACAGTTTGGGGGGGGGGGGGGGAATATTTTGTGGAAATAAAGCCAGTAATTGGGTAAAAACCCAGGATTTTGGGGAAAATGAACCCAGTCTGGTGGGTAAAACCCAATTTGTAGGGAAATAAACCCAGTTTGGGAGGGAAAAAACCGATTTTGGGGAAAATGAACCCAGTTTTGGGGGAAAAAAACCCAATTTTGGGGAAATGAACCCAGTAATGGGGAAAAAAACTGATTTTGGGGAAAATGAACCCAGTTTTTTTGGGAAAAAAATATTTTGGGGAAAATGAACCCAGTTTGGGAGGATAGAAGCTGATTATGGGGAAAATGAACCCAGTTTTGAGGGGAAAAAATATTTTGTGGAAATAAAGCCAGTAATTGGGTGAAAAGCCCGGATTTTGGCGAAAATGAACCCAGTCTGGTGGGGAAAACCCAATTTGTAGGGAAATAAACCCAGTTTTGTGGAAAAAATATATTTTGGGGAAAATGAACCCAGTAATGGGGAAAAATCCTGATTTTGGGGAAAATGAACCAAGTGCGGAGTGGAAATAGAAGATTTTGAGGAAAATGAAATCAGTTTGGAGGGGACAACCTGATTTGTGTGAAAATGTACCCAGTTTGAGGGGTTAATAGGGATTTTCTGGAAAATGAACCTAGTTTTGGAGGAAAAAATGCTGATTATGCGGAACATGAACCCAGTTTTGGGGGAAAAATCCATTTTTAAGGAAAATGAACCCAGTTTGGGGGAAAAAAATTATTTTGGGGAAAATGAACCCAGTAATCGGGTAAAACCCCCGAATTTTTGGGAAAATCAACAGAGTTTGGGGGGGGGGAACCAACTTGTAGGGAAATGAACCGAGTTTTGCTCGAAAAAAACCGACTTTGGGGAAAATCAACCTAGTTTGGGAGGAAAAAATCCGACTTTGGTGAAAATGAACCCAGTTCAGTTTTTGGGGAAAAAACCCGATTTTGGGGAAATGAACCCAGTAATGGGGAAAAAACCTGATTTGGGGGAAAATGAACACTCTTTGGAGGGGAAAACTTGATTTGTGTGGAGATGCAGCCAGGTATGGGGGGAACAAAGGGGATTTTGGGCAAAATGACCCAGTAATTGGGTAACAATCCCGAATTTTGGGGAAAACGAACACAGTTTGGAGGGGAAAAACCAGCTTGTAGGGAAATGAACCGAGTTTGGGAGGAAAAAAACCTATTTTGGGGAAAACTTACCCAGTGTGGAGTGGAAATAGAAGATTTGGGGGAAAATGAAATAAGTTTGGAGGGGAAAACCTGTTTCGTGTGAAAATGCACTCAGTTTTTTGGGGGGGAAAGGATTTTGTGGAAAATGAACCTAGTTTTGGAGGAAAAAATCTGATTATGTGGAAAATGAACCCCTTTTGGGGGGAAAAATGATTTTGGGGGAAATGAACGCAGTAATTGGGTAAAAAACTCTAATTTGGGGGAAAATGGAACCAGTTTGGTAGGGAAAACCAAATTTGTAGGGAAGTGAACCCATTTTTGGTGGAAAAAAACATATTTTGGGGAAAATGGACCGAGTTTTGGGGGGAAAAAAATGATTTTGGGGGAAATGAACCCAGTAATGGGGAAAAAATCCTGATTTTGGGGAAAATGAACCCAGTGTGGGAGGAAAAAACCCGATTATGGGGAAAATGACCCCAGTTTTTAGGGAAAAAATGATTTTTGGGAAAATGAACCCAGTGTGGAATGGAAATAGAAGATTTTTTGGGAAAATGAAATCAGATAGGAGGGGAAAACCTGATTTGTGTGAAAATGAACTGAGTTTTGGGGGGAAAATAAGGATTTTATGTAAAATTAACCTATTTTCGGAGGAAAAAAGCTGATTATGTGGAAAATGAACCCAGTTTTGCGGAAAAACCTGTTTTCAAGGAAAATGAACCCAGTTTTGGGGAAAAAAATGATTTTGGGGAAAATGAACCCAGTGATCGGGTCAAAAACCCGGATTTTGGGGAAAATGAACACAGTTTGTTGGGGAAAACCTAATATGTAGGGAAATAAACCCAGTTTTGGTGGAAAAAACATATTTTGGGGAAAATGAACCCAGTTTTGGGGTAAAAAAATGATTTTTGGAAAAATTAACCCACTTTGTGAGAAAACCCCGTGATTTTGTGGAAAATGAACCCAGTGTTGAGTGGAAATAGAAGATTTTGGAGAAAATGAACACTGTTTGGAGGGGAACACCTGATTTTGGAGAAAAAGCATCCAGTTTTGGGGGGAAATAAGGACTTTGTGGAAAATGAATATAGTTTCGGAGGATAAAAGCTATTTATGCCGAAAATGAACCCCGTTTTGGGTAAAAAACCCGTTTTTAAGGAAAATTAACCCAATTTTGGGGAAAAAGAATTATTTTTGGGAAAATGAACCCAGTAATTGGGTAAAAAACCCGAATTTTGGGGAAAATGAACCCCGTTTGGGAGGAAAAAACCCGATTATGGGAGAAATGAACCCAGTTTTGGGGAAAAAAATTATTTTGGGGAAAATGAACCCAGTAATTGGGGAAAAAAACCTGATTTTGGGGAAAATGAACCCAGTTTTGGGGGAAAACCCCGGATTTGGGGGAAAATGAACACAGTGAGGAGTGGACATTAAAGATTTGGGGGAAAACGAACACTGTTGGGTGGTGAAAACCTGATTTGTGTGAAATTTCACCCAGTTTTAGGGGGGAAAAAAGGATTTTGGGAAAATGAACCCAGTAATGGGGGAAAAAAACCCTGATTTTGGGGAAAATGAACCCAGAGTGTAAATGAAATACCAGATTTTGTGAAAAATGAACCCAGTTTGGAGGGGAAAACTAGATTTGTGTGAAAATGCACCCAGTTTTGGCGGAAAACAAAAGGATTTTGGTGAAAATGAACCCAGTTTGGGAGGAAAAAATCTGATTATGGGGAAAATGAAACCAGTTTGGAGGAAAAAAAAAAAATTTTTGGTGAAAATGAACCCAGTTTTGAAGGAAAAAAAAGATTTTGGGGAAATAATGCCAGTAACTGGTTCAAAAATCCATATGTTGGGGAAAATGAACACAATTTGGTGGGGAAAACCCGATATGTAGGGAAATAAACCCAGTTTTGGTGGAAAAAACATATTTTGGGGAAAATGAACCCAGTTTTTTTGGGAAAAAATTATTTTGGGGAAAATGAACCCAGTTTGGGAGGAGAGAAGCTGATTATGGGGAAAATGAACCCAGTTTGGGGGGGGGGGGGAATATTTTGTGGAAATAAAGCCAGTAATTGGGTAAAAACCCAGGATTTTGGGGAAAATGAACCCAGTCTGGTGGGTAAAACCCAATTTGTAGGGAAATAAACCCAGTTTGGGAGGGAAAAAACCTATTTTGGGGAAAATGAACCCAGTTTTGGGGGAAAAAAACCCAATTTTGGGGAAATGAACCCAGTAATGGGGAAAAAACCTGATTTTGGGGAAAATGAACACTGTTTGGAGGGGAAAATTTGATTTGTGTGAAAATGCACCCAGTGTTTTGAGGAAAAAAATGATTTTGGGGAAAATGAACCCAGTTTGGGAGGATAGAAGCTGATTATGGGGAAAATGAACCCAGTTTTGAGGGGAAAAAATATTTTGTGGAAATAAAGCCAGTAATTGGGTAAAAAGCCCGGATTTTGGGGAAAATGAACCCAGTGTGGGAGGAAAAAACCCAATTATGGGGAAAATGAACCCAGTTTTTAGGGAAAAAATGATTTTTGGGAAAATGAACCCAGTGTGGAATGGAAATAGAAGATTTTGGGGAAAATGAAATCAGATAGGAGGGGAAAACCTGATTTGTGTGAAAATGAACTGAGTTTTGGGGGGAAAATAAGGATTTTATGTAAAATGAACCTATTTTCGGAGGAAAAAAGCTGATTATGTGGAAAATGAACCCAGTTTTGCGGAAAAACCTGTTTTCAAGGAAAATGAACCCAGTTTTGGGGAAAAAAATGATTTTGGGGAAAATGAACCCAGTGATCGGGTCAAAAACCCGGATTTTGGGGAAAATGAACACAGTTTGTTGGGGAAAACCTAATATGTAGGGAAATAAACCCAGTTTTGGTGGAAAAACATATTTTGGGGAAAATGAACCCAGTTTTGGGGTAAAAAAATGATTTTTGGAAAAATTAACCCACTTTGTGAGAAAACCCCGTGATTTTGTGGAAAATGAACCCAGTGTTGAGTGGAAATAGAAGATTTTGAGGAAAATGAAATCAGTTTGGACGGGACAACCTGATTTGTGTGAAAATGTACCCAGTTTTGGGGGTTAATAGGGATTTTGCGGAAAATGAACCTAGTTTCGGAGGAAAAATTCTGATTATGCGGAAAATGAACCCAGTGTTGAGTGGAAATAGAAGATTTTGGAGAAAATGAACACTGTTTGGAGGGGAACACCTGATTTTGGAGAAAAAGCATCCAGTTTTGGGGGGAAATAAGGACTTTGTGGAAAATGAATATAGTTTCGGAGGATAAAAGGTATTTATGCCGAAAATGAACCCCGTTTTGGGTAAAAAACCCGTTTTTAAGGAAAATGAACCCAATTTTGGGGAAAAAAATTATTTTTGGGAAAATGAACCCAGTAATTGGGTAAAAAACCCGAATTTTGGGGAAAATGAACCCCGTTTGGGAGGAAAAAACCCGATTATGGGAAAAATGAACGCAGTAATGGGGGAAAAAAAATGATTTTGGGGAAAATGAACCCAGTAATGGGGGAAAAAAACTGATTTTGGGGAATATGAACCCAGTTTTGGGGGAAAACCCCGGATTTGGGGGAAAATGAACACAGTGAGGAGTGGACATTAAAGATTTGGGGGAAAACGAACACTGTTGGGTGGTGAAAACCTGATTTGTGTGAAATTTCACCCAGTTTTAGGGGGGAAAAAAGGATTTTGGGAAAATGAACCCAGTAATGGGGGAAAAAAACCCTGATTTTGGGGAAAATGAACCCAGAGTGTAAATGAAATACCAGATTTTGTGAAAAATGAACCCAGTTTGGAGGGGAAAACTAGATTTGTGTGAAAATGCACCCAGTTTTGGCGGAAAAAAAAAAGGATTTTGGTGAAAATGAACCCAGTTTGGGAGGAAAAAATCTGATTATGGGGAAAATGAAACCAGTTTGGAGGAAAAAAAAACATTTTTGGTGAAAATGAACTCAGTTTTGAAGGAAAATAAAGATTTTGGGGCAATAAAGCCAGTAACTGGTTCAAAAATCCATATGTTGGGGAAAATGAACACAATTTGGTGGGGAAAACCCGATATGTAGGGAAATAAACCCAGTTTTGGTGGAAAAAACATATTTTGGGGAAAATGAACCCAGTTTTTTTGGGAAAAAAATATTTTGGGGAAAATGAACCCAGTTTGGGAGGAGAGAAGCTGATTATGGTGAAAATGAACACAGTTTGGGGGGGGGGGGGGGAATATTTTGTGGAAATAAAGCCAGTAATTGGGTAAAAACCCAGGATTTTGGGGAAAATGAACCCAGTCTGGTGGGTAAAACCCAATTTGTAGGGAAATAAACCCAGTTTGGGAGGGAAAAAACCGATTTTGGGGAAAATGAACCCAGTTTTGGGGGAAAAAAACCCAATTTTGGGGAAATGAACCCAGTAATGGGGAAAAAAACTGATTTTGGGGAAAATGAACCCAGTTTTTTTGGGAAAAAAATATTTTGGGGAAAATGAACCCAGTTTGGGAGGATAGAAGCTGATTATGGGGAAAATGAACCCAGTTTTGAGGGGAAAAAATATTTTGTGGAAATAAAGCCAGTAATTGGGTGAAAAGCCCGGATTTTGGCGAAAATGAACCCAGTCTGGTGGGGAAAACCCAATTTGTAGGGAAATAAACCCAGTTTTGTGGAAAAAATATATTTTGGGGAAAATGAACCCAGTAATGGGGAAAAATCCTGATTTTGGGGAAAATGAACCAAGTGCGGAGTGGAAATAGAAGATTTTGAGGAAAATGAAATCAGTTTGGAGGGGACAACCTGATTTGTGTGAAAATGTACCCAGTTTGAGGGGTTAATAGGGATTTTCTGGAAAATGAACCTAGTTTTGGAGGAAAAAATGCTGATTATGCGGAACATGAACCCAGTTTTGGGGGAAAAATCCATTTTTAAGGAAAATGAACCCAGTTTGGGGGAAAAAAATTATTTTGGGGAAAATGAACCCAGTAATCGGGTAAAACCCCCGAATTTTTGGGAAAATCAACAGAGTTTGGGGGGGGGGAACCAACTTGTAGGGAAATGAACCGAGTTTTGCTCGAAAAAAACCGACTTTGGGGAAAATCAACCTAGTTTGGGAGGAAAAAATCCGACTTTGGTGAAAATGAACCCAGTTCAGTTTTTGGGGAAAAAACCCGATTTTGGGGAAATGAACCCAGTAATGGGGAAAAAACCTGATTTGGGGGAAAATGAACACTCTTTGGAGGGGAAAACTTGATTTGTGTGGAGATGCAGCCAGGTATGGGGGGAAAAAAGGGGATTTTGGGCAAAATGACCCAGTAATTGGGTAACAATCCCGAATTTTGGGGAAAACGAACACAGTTTGGAGGGGAAAAACCAGCTTGTAGGGAAATGAACCGAGTTTGGGAGGAAAAAAACCTATTTTGGGGAAAACTTACCCAGTGTGGAGTGGAAATAGAAGATTTGGGGGAAAATGAAATAAGTTTGGAGGGGAAAACCTGTTTCGTGTGAAAATGCACTCAGTTTTTTGGGGGGGAAAGGATTTTGTGGAAAATGAACCTAGTTTTGGAGGAAAAAATCTGATTATGTGGAAAATGAACCCCTTTTGGGGGGAAAAATGATTTTGGGGGAAATGAACGCAGTAATTGGGTAAAAAACTCTAATTTGGGGGAAAATGGAACCAGTTTGGTAGGGAAAACCAAATTTGTAGGGAAGTGAACCCATTTTTGGTGGAAAAAAACATATTTTGGGGAAAATGGACCGAGTTTTGGGGGGAAAAAAATGATTTTGGGGGAAATGAACCCAGTAATGGGGAAAAAATCCTGATTTTGGGGAAAATGAACCCAGTGTGGGAGGAAAAAACCCGATTATGGGGAAAATGACCCCAGTTTTTAGGGAAAAAATGATTTTTGGGAAAATGAACCCAGTGTG
This sequence comes from Tapera naevia, assembly GCA_033556795.1. Lineage (NCBI taxonomy): Eukaryota > Metazoa > Chordata > Aves > Cuculiformes > Neomorphidae > Tapera > Tapera naevia. The sequence goes on from JAUMJJ010000224.1 coordinate 44,999, forward strand.
GAATGGAAATAGAAGATTTTTTGGGAAAATGAAATCAGATAGGAGGGGAAAACCTGATTTGTGTGAAAATGAACTGAGTTTTGGGGGGAAAATAAGGATTTTATGTAAAATTAACCTATTTTCGGAGGAAAAAAGCTGATTATGTGGAAAATGAACCCAGTTTTGCGGAAAAACCTGTTTTCAAGGAAAATGAACCCAGTTTTGGGGAAAAAAATGATTTTGGGGAAAATGAACCCAGTGATCGGGTCAAAAACCCGGATTTTGGGGAAAATGAACACAGTTTGTTGGGGAAAACCTAATATGTAGGGAAATAAACCCAGTTTTGGTGGAAAAAACATATTTTGGGGAAAATGAACCCAGTTTTGGGGTAAAAAAATGATTTTTGGAAAAATTAACCCACTTTGTGAGAAAACCCCGTGATTTTGTGGAAAATGAACCCAGTGTTGAGTGGAAATAGAAGATTTTGGAGAAAATGAACACTGTTTGGAGGGGAACACCTGATTTTGGAGAAAAAGCATCCAGTTTTGGGGGGAAATAAGGACTTTGTGGAAAATGAATATAGTTTCGGAGGATAAAAGCTATTTATGCCGAAAATGAACCCCGTTTTGGGTAAAAAACCCGTTTTTAAGGAAAATTAACCCAATTTTGGGGAAAAAGAATTATTTTTGGGAAAATGAACCCAGTAATTGGGTAAAAAACCCGAATTTTGGGGAAAATGAACCCCGTTTGGGAGGAAAAAACCCGATTATGGGAAAAATGAACCCAGTTTTGGGGAAAAAAATTATTTTGGGGAAAATGAACCCAGTAATTGGGGAAAAAAACCTGATTTTGGGGAAAATGAACCCAGTTTTGGGGGAAAACCCCGGATTTGGGGGAAAATGAACACAGTGAGGAGTGGACATTAAAGATTTGGGGGAAAACGAACACTGTTGGGTGGTGAAAACCTGATTTGTGTGAAATTTCACCCAGTTTTAGGGGGGAAAAAAGGATTTTGGGAAAATGAACCCAGTAATGGGGGAAAAAAACCCTGATTTTGGGGAAAATGAACCCAGAGTGTAAATGAAATACCAGATTTTGTGAAAAATGAACCCAGTTTGGAGGGGAAAACTAGATTTGTGTGAAAATGCACCCAGTTTTGGCGGAAAACAAAAGGATTTTGGTGAAAATGAACCCAGTTTGGGAGGAAAAAATCTGATTATGGGGAAAATGAAACCAGTTTGGAGGAAAAAAAAAAAATTTTTGGTGAAAATGAACCCAGTTTTGAAGGAAAAAAAAGATTTTGGGGAAATAAAGCCAGTAACTGGTTCAAAAATCCATATGTTGGGGAAAATGAACACAATTTGGTGGGGAAAACCCGATATGTAGGGAAATAAACCCAGTTTTGGTGGAAAAAACATATTTTGGGGAAAATGAACCCAGTTTTTTTGGGAAAAAATTATTTTGGGGAAAATGAACCCAGTTTGGGAGGAGAGAAGCTGATTATGGGGAAAATGAACCCAGTTTGGGGGGGGGGGGAATATTTTGTGGAAATAAAGCCAGTAATTGGGTAAAAACCCAGGATTTTGGGGAAAATGAACCCAGTCTGGTGGGTAAAACCCAATTTGTAGGGAAATAAACCCAGTTTGGGAGGGAAAAAACCTATTTTGGGGAAAATGAACCCAGTTTTGGGGGAAAAAAACCCAATTTTGGGGAAATGAACCCAGTAATGGGGAAAAAAACTGATTTTGGGGAAAATGAACACTGTTTGGAGGGGAAAATTTGATTTGTGTGAAAATGCACCCAGTGTTTTGAGGAAAAAAATGATTTTGGGGAAAATGAACCCAGTTTGGGAGGATAGAAGCTGATTATGGGGAAAATGAACCCAGTTTTGAGGGGAAAAAATATTTTGTGGAAATAAAGCCAGTAATTGGGTAAAAAGCCCGGATTTTGGGGAAAATGAACCCAGTGTGGGAGGAAAAAACCCAATTATGGGGAAAATGAACCCAGTTTTTAGGGAAAAAATGATTTTTGGGAAAATGAACCCAGTGTGGAATGGAAATAGAAGATTTTGGGGAAAATGAAATCAGATAGGAGGGGAAAACCTGATTTGTGTGAAAATGAACTGAGTTTTGGGGGGAAAATAAGGATTTTATGTAAAATGAACCTATTTTCGGAGGAAAAAAGCTGATTATGTGGAAAATGAACCCAGTTTTGCGGAAAAACCTGTTTTCAAGGAAAATGAACCCAGTTTTGGGGAAAAAATTGATTTTGGGGAAAATGAACCCAGTGATCGGGTCAAAAACCCGGATTTTGGGGAAAATGAACACAGTTTGTTGGGGAAAACCTAATATGTAGGGAAATAAACCCAGTTTTGGTGGAAAAACATATTTTGGGGAAAATGAACCCAGTTTTGGGGTAAAAAAATGATTTTTGGAAAAATTAACCCACTTTGTGAGAAAACCCCGTGATTTTGTGGAAAATGAACCCAGTGTTGAGTGGAAATAGAAGATTTTGAGGAAAATGAAATCAGTTTGGACGGGACAACCTGATTTGTGTGAAAATGTACCCAGTTTTGGGGGTTAATAGGGATTTTGCGGAAAATGAACCTAGTTTCGGAGGAAAAATTCTGATTATGCGGAAAATGAACCCAGTGTTGAGTGGAAATAGAAGATTTTGGAGAAAATGAACACTGTTTGGAGGGGAACACCTGATTTTGGAGAAAAAGCATCCAGTTTTGGGGGGAAATAAGGACTTTGTGGAAAATGAATATAGTTTCGGAGGATAAAAGCTATTTATGCCGAAAATGAACCCCGTTTTGGGTAAAAAACCCGTTTTTAAGGAAAATGAACCCAATTTTGGGGAAAAAGAATTATTTTTGGGAAAATGAACGCAGTAATTGGGTAAAAAACCCGAATTTTGGGGAAAATGAAACCAGTTTTGGGGAAAAAAATTATTTTGGGGAAAATGAACCCAGTAATGGGGGAAAAAAAACTGATTTTGGGGAAAATGAACCCAGTTTTGGGGGAAAACCCCGGATTTGGGGGAAAATGAACACAGTGAGGAGTGGACATTAAAGATTTGGGGGAAAACGAACACTGTTGGGTGGTGAAAACCTGATTTGTGTGAAATTTCACCCAGTTTTAGGGGGGAAAAAAGGATTTTGGGAAAATGAACCCAGTAATGGGGGAAAAAAACCCTGATTTTGGGGAAAATGAACCCAGAGTGTAAATGAAATACCAGATTTTGTGAAAAATGAACCCAGTTTGGAGGGGAAAACTAGATTTGTGTGAAAATGCACCCAGTTTTGGCGGAAAACAAAAGGATTTTGGTGAAAATGAACCCAGTTTGGGAGGAAAAAATCTGATTATGGGGAAAATGAAACCAGTTTGGAGGAAAAAAAAAAAATTTTTGGTGAAAATGAACCCAGTTTTGAAGGAAAAAAAAGATTTTGGGGAAATAAAGCCAGTAACTGGTTCAAAAATCCATATGTTGGGGAAAATGAACACAATTTGGTGGGGAAAACCCGATATGTAGGGAAATAAACCCAGTTTTGGTGGAAAAAACATATTTTGGTGAAAATGAACCCAGTTTTTTTGGGAAAAAATTATTTTGGGGAAAATGAACCCAGTTTGGGAGGAGAGAAGCTGATTATGGGGAAAATGAACCCAGTTTGGGGGGGGGGGGGAATATTTTGTGGAAATAAAGCCAGTAATTGGGTAAAAACCCAGGATTTTGGGGAAAATGAACCCAGTCTGGTGGGTAAAACCCAATTTGTAGGGAAATAAACCCAGTTTGGGAGGGAAAAAACCTATTTTGGGGAAAATGAACCCAGTTTTGGGGGAAAAAAACCCAATTTTGGGGAAATGAACCCAGTAATGGGGAAAAAACCTGATTTTGGGGAAAATGAACACTGTTTGGAGGGGAAAATTTGATTTGTGTGAAAATGCACCCAGTGTTTTGAGGAAAAATATGATTTTGGGGAAAATGAACCCAGTTTGGGAGGATAGAAGCTGATTATGGGGAAAATGAACCCAGTTTTGAGGGGAAAAAAATATTTTGTGGAAATAAAGCCAGCAATTGGGTAAAAAGCCCGGATTTTGGGGAAAATGAACCCAGTGTGGGAGGAAAAAACCCAATTATGGGGAAAATGAACCCAGTTTTTAGGGAAAAAATGATTTTTGGGAAAATGAACCCAGTGTGGAATGGAAATAGAAGATTTTGGGGAAAATGAAATCAGATAGGAGGGGAAAACCTGATTTGTGTGAAAATGAACTGAGTTTTGGGGGGAAAATAAGGATTTTATGTAAAATGAACATATTTTCGGAGGAAAAAAGCTGATTATGTGGAAAATGAACCCAGTTTTGCGGAAAAACCTGTTTTCAAGGAAAATGAACCCAGTTTTGGGGAAAAATATGATTTTGGGGAAAATGAACACAGTTTGGTGGGGAAAAGCTAATATGTAGGGAAATAAACCCAGTTTTGGTGGAAAAACATATTTTGGGGAAAATGAACCCAGTTTTGGGGTAAAAAAATGATTTTTGGAAAAATTAACCCACTTTGTGAGAAAACCCCGTGATTTTGTGGAAAATGAACCCAGTGTTGAGTGGAAATAGAAGATTTTGAGGAAAATGAAATCAGTTTGGACGGGACAACCTGATTTGTGTGAAAATGTACCCAGTTTTGGGGGTTAATAGGGATTTTGCGGAAAATGAACCTAGTTTCGGAGGAAAAATTCTGATTATGCGGAAAATGAACCCAGTGTTGAGTGGAAATAGAAGATTTTGGAGAAAATGAACACTGTTTGGAGGGGAACACCTGATTTTGGAGAAAAAGCATCCAGTTTTGGGGGGAAATAAGGACTTTGTGGAAAATGAATATAGTTTCGGAGGATAAAAGGTATTTATGCCGAAAATGAACCCCGTTTTGGGTAAAAAACCCGTTTTTAAGGAAAATGAACCCAATTTTGGGGAAAAAAATTATTTTTGGGAAAATGAACCCAGTAATTGGGTAAAAAACCCGAATTTTGGGGAAAATGAACCCCGTTTGGGAGGAAAAAACCCGATTATGGGAAAAATGAACGCAGTAATGGGGGAAAAAAACTGATTTTGGGGAAAATGAACCCAGTAATGGGGGAAAAAAACTGATTTTGGGGAATATGAACCCAGTTTTGGGGGAAAACCCCGGATTTGGGGGAAAATGAACACAGTGAGGAGTGGACATTAAAGATTTGGGGGAAAACGAACACTGTTGGGTGGTGAAAACCTGATTTGTGTGAAATTTCACCCAGTTTTAGGGGGGGAAAAAAGGATTTTGGGAAAATGAACCCAGTAATGGGGGAAAAAAACCCTGATTTTGGGGAAAATGAACCCAGAGTGTAAATGAAATACCAGATTTTGTGAAAAATGAACCCAGTTTGGAGGGGAAAACTAGATTTGTGTGAAAATGCACCCAGTTTTGGCGGAAAAAAAAAGGATTTTGGTGAAAATGAACCCAGTTTGGGAGGAAAAAATCTGATTATGGGGAAAATGAAACCAGTTTGGAGGAAAAAAAAACATTTTTGGTGAAAATGAACTCAGTTTTGAAGGAAAAAAAAAGATTTTGGGGAAATAAAGCCAGTAACTGGTTCAAAAATCCATATGTTGGGGAAAATGAACACAATTTGGTGGGGAAAACCCGATATGTAGGGAAATAAACCCAGTTTTGGTGGAAAAAACATATTTTGGGGAAAATGAACCCAGTTTTTTTGGGAAAAAAATATTTTGGGGAAAATGAACCCAGTTTGGGAGGATAGAAGCTGATTATGGGGAAAATGAACCCAGTTTGGGGGGGGGGGGGAATATTTTGTGGAAATAAAGCCAGTAATTGGGTAAAAACCTAGGATTTTGGGGAAAATGAACCCAGTCTGGTGGGTAAAACCCAATTTGTAGGGAAATAAACCCAGTCTGGGAGGGAAAAAACCGATTTTGGGGAAAATGAACCCAGTTTTGGGGGAAAAAAACCCAATTTTGGGGAAATGAACCCAGTAATGGGGAAAAAAACTGATTTTGGGGAAAATGAACACTGTTTGGAGGGGAAAATTTGATTTGTGTGAAAATGCACCCAGTGTTTTGAGGAGAAAAATGATTTTGTGGAAAATGAACCCAGTTTGGGAGGATAGAATCTGATTATGGGGAAAATGAACCCAGTTTTGAGGGGAAAAAATATTTTGTGGAAATAAAGCCAGTAATTGGGTAAAAAGCCCGGATTTTGGGGAAAATGAACCCAGTCTGGTGGGGAAAACCCAATTTGTAGGGAAATAAACCCAGTTTTGTGGAAAAAATATATTTTGGGGAAAATGAACCCAGTAATGGGGAAAAATCCTGATTTTGGGGAAAATGAACCAAGTGCGGAGTGGAAATAGAAGATTTTGAGGAAAATGAAATCAGTTTGGAGGGGACAACCTGATTTGTGTGAAAATGCACCCAGTTTGAGGGGTTAATAGGGATTATCTGGAAAATGAACCTAGTTTTGGAGGAAAAAATGCTGATTATGCGGAAAATGAACCCAGTTTTGGGGGAAAAATCCATTTTTAAGGAAAATGAACCCAGTTTGGGGGAAAAAAATTATTTTGGGGAAAATGAACCCAGTAATCGGGTAAAACCCCCGAATTTTTGGGAAAAACAACAGAATTTGGGGGGGGGGGAAACCAACTAGTAGGGAAATGAACCGAGTTTTGCTTGAAAAAAACCGACTTTGGGGAAAATCAACCTAGTTTGGGAGGAAAAAATCCGACTTTGGTGAAAATGAACCCAGTTCAGTTTTTGGGGAAAAAACCCGATTTTGGGGAAATGAACCCAGTAATGGGGAAAAAACCTAATTTGGGGGAAAATGAACACTCTTTGGAGGGGAAAACTTGATTTGTGTGGAGATGCAGCCAGGTATGGGGGGAAAAAAAGGGATTTTGGGCAAAATGACCCAGTAATTGGGTAAAGATCCCGAATTTTGGGGAAAACGAACACAGTTTGGAGGGGAAATCCAGCTTGTAGGGAAATGAACCGAGTTTGGGAGGAAAAAAACCTATTTTGGGGAAAACGAACCCAGTGTGGAGTGGAAATAGAAGATTTGGGGGAAAATGAAATAAGTTTGGAGGGGAAAACCTGTTTCGTGTGAAAATGCACTCAGTTTTTTGGGGGGAAAGGATTTTGTGGAAAATGAACCTAGTTTTGGAGGAAAAAATCTGATTATGCGGAAAATGAACCCCTTTTGGGGGGAAAAATGATTTTGGGGGAAATGAACGCAGTAATTGGGTAAAAAACTCTAATTTGGGGGAAAATGGAACCAGTTTGGTAGGGAAAACCAAATTTGTAGGGAAGTGAACCCATTTTTGGTGGAAAAAAACATATTTTGGGGAAAATGGACCGAGTTTTGGGGGGAAAAAAATGATTTTGGGGAAAATGAACCCAGTAATGGGGAAAAAATCCTGATTTTGGGGAAAATGAACCCAGTGTGGGAGGAAAAACCCGATTATGGGAAAAATGAACCCAGTTCTTAGGGAAAAAATAATTTTTGGGAAAATGAACCCAGTGTGGAATGGAAATAGAAGATTTTGGGGAAAATGAAATCAGATAGGAGGGGAAAACCTGATTTGTGTGAAAATGAACTGAGTTTTGGGGGGAAAATAAGGATTTTATGTAAAATGAACCTATTTTCGGAGGAAAAAGCTGATTATGTGGAAAATGAACCCAGTTTTGCGGAAAAACCTGTTTTCAAGGAAAATGAACCCAGTTTTGGGGAAAAAAATGATTTTGGGGAAAATGAACCCAGTGATCGGGTCAAAAACCCGGATTTTGGGGAAAATGAACACAGTTTGTTGGGGAAAACCTAATATGTAGGGAAATAAACCCAGTTTTGGTGGAAAAAACATATTTTGGGGAAAATGAACCCAGTTTTGGGGTAAAAAAATGATTTTTGGAAAAATTAACCCACTTTGTGAGAAAACCCCGTGATTTTGTGGAAAATGAACCCAGTGTTGAGTGGAAATAGAAGATTTTGAGGAAAATGAAATCAGTTTGGACGGGACAACCTGATTTGTGTGAAAATGTACCCAGTTTTGGGGGTTAATAGGGATTTTGCGGAAAATGAACCTAGTTTCGGAGGAAAAATTCTGATTATGCGGAAAATGAACCCAGTGTTGAGTGGAAATAGAAGATTTTGGAGAAAATGAACACTGTTTGGAGGGGAACACCTGATTTTGGAGAAAAAGCATCCAGTTTTGGGGGGAAATAAGGACTTTGTGGAAAATGAATATAGTTTCGGAGGATAAAAGCTATTTATGCCGAAAATGAACCCCGTTTTGGGTAAAAAACCCGTTTTTAAGGAAAATGAACCCAATTTTGGGGAAAAAGAATTATTTTTGGGAAAATGAACCCAGTAATTGGGTAAAAAACCCGAATTTTGGGGAAAATGAACCCCGTTTGGGAGGAAAAAACCCGATTATGGGAAAAATGAACCCAGTTTTGGGGAAAAAAATTATTTTGGGGAAAATGAACCCAGTTTTGGGGGAAAACCCCGGATTTGGGGGAAAATGAACACAGTGAGGAGTGGACATTAAAGATTTGGGGGAAAACGAACACTGTTGGGTGGTGAAAACCTGATTTGTGTGAAATTTCACCCAGTTTTAGGGGGGAAAAAAGGATTTTGGGAAAATGAACCCAGTAATGGGGGAAAAAAACCCTGATTTTGGGGAAAATGAACCCAGAGTGTAAATTAAATACCAGATTTTGGGGAAAATGAACCCAGTTTGGAGGGGAAAACTAGATTTGTGTGAAAATGCACCCAGTTTTGGCGGAAAAAAAAAAGGATTTTGGTGAAAATGAACCCAGTTTGGGAGGAAAAAATCTGATTATGGGGAAAATGAAACCAGTTTGGAGGAAAAAAAAAAATTTTTGGTGAAAATGACCTCAGTTTTGAAGGAAAAAAAAAGATTTTGGGGAAATAAAGCCAGTAACTGGTTCAAAAATCCATATGTTGGGGAAAATGAACACAATTTGGTGGGGAAAACCCGATATGTAGGGAAATAAAACCAGTTTTGGTGGAAAAAACATATTTTGGGGAAAATGAACCCAGTTTTTTTGGGAAAAAATTATTTTGGGGAAAATGAACCCAGTTTGGGAGGAGAGAAGCTGATTATGGGGAAAATGAACCCAGTTTGGGGGGGGGGGGGGATATTTTGTGGAAATAAAGCCAGTAATTGGGTAAAAACCCAGGATTTTGGGGAAAATGAACCCAGTCTGGTGGGTAAAACCCAATTTGTAGGGAAATAAACCCAGTTTGGGAGGGAAAAAAACGATTTTGGGGAAAATGAACCCAGTTTTGGGGGAAAAAAACCCAATTTTGGGGAAATGAACCCAGTAATGGGGAAAAAACCTGATTTTGGGGAAAATGAACACTGTTTGGAGGGGAAAACTTGATTTGTGTGAAAATGCACCCAGTGTTTTGAGGAAAATATGATTTTGGGGAAAATGAACCCAGTTTGGGAGGATAGAAGCTGATTATGGGGAAAATGAACCCAGTTTTGAGGGGAAAAAATATTTTGTGGAAATAAAGCCAGTAATTGGGTAAAAAGCCCGGATTTTGGGGAAAATGAACCCAGTCTGGTGGGGAAAACCCAATTTGTAGTTAAATAAACCCAGTTTTGTGGAAAAAATATATTTTGGGGAAAATGAACCCAGTAATGGGGAAAAATCCTGATTTTGGGGAAAATGAACCAAGTGCGGAGTGGAAATAGAAGATTTTGAGGAAAATGAAATCAGTTTGGAGGGGAAAACCTGATTTGTGTGAAAATGTACCCAGTTTGAGGGGTTAATAGGGATTATCTGGAAAATGAACCTAGTTTTGGAGGAAAAAATGCTGATTATGCGGAAAATGAACCCAGTTTTGGGGGAAAAATCCATTTTTAAGGAAAATGAACCCAGTTTGGGGGAAAAAAATTATTTTGGGGAAAATGAACCCAGTAATCGGGTAAAACCCCCGAATTTTTGGGAAAATCAACAGAGTTTGGGGGGGGGGGGGGGGGGAACCAACTAGTAGGGAAATGAACCGAGTTTTGCTTGAAAAAAACCGACTTTGGGGAAAATCAACCTAGTTTGGGAGGAAAAAATCCGACTTTGGTGAAAATGAACCCAGTTCAGTTTTTGGGGAAAAAACCCGATTTTGGGGAAATGAACCCAGTAATGGGGAAAAAACCTGATTTGGGGGAAAATGAACACTCTTTGGAGGGGAAAACTTGATTTGTGTGGAGATGCAGCCAGGTATGGGGGGAAAAAAAGGGATTTTGGGCAAAATGACCCAGTAATTGGGTAAAGATCCCGAATTTTGGGGAAAACGAACACAGTTTGGAGGGGAAATCCAGCTTGTAGGGAAATGAACCGAGTTTGGGAGGAAAAAAACCTATTTTGGGGAAAACGAACCCAGTGTGGAGTGGAAATAGAAGATTTGGGGGAAAATGAAATAAGTTTGGAGGGGAAAACCTGTTTCGTGTGAAAATGCACTCAGTTTTTTGGGGGGGGAAGGATTTTGTGGAAAATGAACCTAGTTTTGGAGGAAAAAATCTGATTATGCGGAAAATGAACCCCTTTTGGGGGGAAAAATGATTTTGGGGGAAATGAACGCAGTAATTGGGTAAAAAACTCTAATTTGGGGGAAAATGGAACCAGTTTGGTAGGGAAAACCAAATTTGTAGGGAAGTGAACCCATTTTTGGTGGAAAAAAACATATTTTGGGGAAAATGGACCGAGTTTTGGGGGGAAAAAAATGATTTTGGGGAAAATGAACCCAGTAATGGGGAAAAAATCCTGATTTTGGGGAAAATGAACCCAGTGTGGGAGGAAAAACCCGATTATGGGGAAAATGAACCCAGTTCTTAGGGAAAAAATAATTTTTGGGAAAATGAACCCAGTGTGGAATGGAAATAGAAGATTTTGGGGAAAATGAAATCGGATAGGAGGGGAAAACCTGATTTGTGTGAAAATGAACTGAGTTTTGGGGGGAAAATAAGGATTTTATGTAAAATGAACCTATTTTCGGAGGAAAAAGCTGATTATGTGGAAAATGAACCCAGTTTTGCGGAAAAACCTGTTTTCAAGGAAAATGAACCCAGTTTTGGGGAAAAAAATGATTTTGGGGAAAATGAACCCAGTGATCGGGTCAAAAACCCGGATTTTGGGGAAAATGAACACAGTTTGTTGGGGAAAAGCTAATATGTAGGGAAATAAACCCAGTTTTGGTGGAAAAAACATATTTTGGGGAAAATGAACCCAGTTTTGGGGTAAAAAAATGATTTTTGGAAAAATTAACCCACTTTGTGAGAAAACCCCGTGATTTTGTGGAAAATGAACCCAGTGTTGAGTGGAAATAGAAGATTTTGAGGAAAATGAAATCAGTTTGGACGGGACAACCTGATTTGTGTGAAAATGTACCCAGTTTTGGGGGTTAATAGGGATTTTGCGGAAAATGAACCTAGTTTCGGAGGAAAAATTCTGATTATGCGGAAAATGAACCCAGTGTTGAGTGGAAATAGAAGATTTTGGAGAAAATGAACACTGTTTGGAGGGGAACACCTGATTTTGGAGAAAAAGCATCCAGTTTTGGGGGGAAATAAGGACTTTGTGGAAAATGAATATAGTTTCGGAGGATAAAAGCTATTTATGCTGAAAATGAACCCCGTTTTGGGTAAAAAACCCGTTTTTAAGGAAAATGAACCCAATTTTGGGGAAAAAGAATTATTTTTGGGAAAATGAACCCAGTAATTGGGTAAAAAAACCAGAATTTTGGGGAAAATGAACCCCGTTTGGGAGGAAAAAACCCGATTATGGGAAAAATGAACCCAGTTTTGGGGAAAAAAATTATTTTGGGGAAAATGAACCCAGTTTTGGGGGAAAACCCCGGATTTGGGGGAAAATGAACACAGTGAGGAGTGGACATTAAAGATTTGGGGGAAAACGAACACTGTTGGGTGGTGAAAACCTGATTTGTGTGAAATTTCACCCAGTTTTAGGGGGGAAAAAAGGATTTTGGGAAAATGAACCCAGTAATGGGGGAAAAAAAACCTGATTTTGGGGAAAATGAACCCAGAGTGTAAATGAAATACCAGATTTTGGGGAAAATGAACCCAGTTTGGAGGGGAAAACTAGATTTGTGTGAAAATGCACCCAGTTTTGGCGGAAAAAAAAAAGGATTTTGGTGAAAATGAACCCAGTTTGGGAGGAAAAAATCTGATTATGGGGAAAATGAAACCAGTTTGGAGGAAAAAAAAAAATTTTTGGTGAAAATGACCTCAGTTTTGAAGGAAAAAAAAAGATTTTGGGGAAATAAAGCCAGTAACTGGTTCAAAAATCCATATGTTGGGGAAAATGAACACAATTTGGTGGGGAAAACCCGATATGTAGGGAAATAAACCCAGTTTTGGTGGAAAAAACATATTTTGGGGAAAATGAACCCAGTTTTTTTGGGAAAAAATTATTTTGGGGAAAATGAACCCAGTTTGGGAGGAGAGAAGCTGATTATGGGGAAAATGAACCCAGTTTGGGGGGGGGGGGGGATATTTTGTGGAAATAAAGCCAGTAATTGGGTAAAAACCCAGGATTTTGGGGAAAATGAACCCAGTCTGGTGGGTAAAACCCAATTTGTAGGGAAATAAACCCAGTTTGGGAGGGAAAAAAACGATTTTGGGGAAAATGAACCCAGTTTTGGGGGAAAAAAACCCAATTTTGGGGAAATGAACCCAGTAATGGGGAAAAAACCTGATTTTGGGGAAAATGAACACTGTTTGGAGGGGAAAACTTGATTTGTGTGAAAATGCACCCAGTGTTTTGAGGAAAATATGATTTTGGGGAAAATGAACCCAGTTTGGGAGGATAGAAGCTGATTATGGGGAAAATGAACCCAGTTTTGAGGGGAAAAAATATTTTGTGGAAATAAAGCCAGTAATTGGGTAAAAAGCCCGGATTTTGGGGAAAATGAACCCAGTCTGGTGGGGAAAACCCAATTTGTAGTTAAATAAACCCAGTTTTGTGGAAAAAATATATTTTGGGGAAAATGAACCCAGTAATGGGGAAAAATCCTGATTTTGGGGAAAATGAACCAAGTGCGGAGTGGAAATAGAAGATTTTGAGGAAAATGAAATCAGTTTGGAGGGGAAAACCTGATTTGTGTGAAAATGTACCCAGTTTGAGGGGTTAATAGGGATTATCTGGAAAATGAACCTAGTTTTGGAGGAAAAAATGCTGATTATGCGGAAAATGAACCCAGTTTTGGGGGAAAAATCCATTTTTAAGGAAAATGAACCCAGTTTGGGGGAAAAAAATTATTTTGGGGAAAATGAACCCAGTAATCGGGTAAAACCCCCGAATTTTTGGGAAAATCAACAGAGTTTGGGGGGGGGGGGGGGGGAACCAACTAGTAGGGAAATGAACCGAGTTTTGCTTGAAAAAAACCGACTTTGGGGAAAATCAACCTAGTTTGGGAGGAAAAAATCCGACTTTGGTGAAAATGAACCCAGTTCAGTTTTTGGGGAAAAAACCCGATTTTGGGGAAATGAACCCAGTAATGGGGAAAAAACCTGATTTGGGGGAAAATGAACACTCTTTGGAGGGGAAAACTTGATTTGTGTGGAGATGCAGCCAGGTATGGGGGGAAAAAAAGGGATTTTGGGCAAAATGACCCAGTAATTGGGTAAAGATCCCGAATTTTGGGGAAAACGAACACAGTTTGGAGGGGAAATCCAGCTTGTAGGGAAATGAACCGAGTTTGGGAGGAAAAAAACCTATTTTGGGGAAAACGAACCCAGTGTGGAGTGGAAATAGAAGATTTGGGGGAAAATGAAATAAGTTTGGAGGGGAAAACCTGTTTCGTGTGAAAATGCACTCAGTTTTTTGGGGGGGGAAGGATTTTGTGGAAAATGAACCTAGTTTTGGAGGAAAAAATCTGATTATGCGGAAAATGAACCCCTTTTGGGGGGAAAAATGATTTTGGGGGAAATGAACGCAGTAATTGGGTAAAAAACTCTAATTTGGGGGAAAATGGAACCAGTTTGGTAGGGAAAACCAAATTTGTAGGGAAGTGAACCCATTTTTGGTGGAAAAAAACATATTTTGGGGAAAATGGACCGAGTTTTGGGGGGAAAAAAATGATTTTGGGGAAAATGAACCCAGTAATGGGGAAAAAATCCTGATTTTGGGGAAAATGAACCCAGTGTGGGAGGAAAAACCCGATTATGGGGAAAATGAACCCAGTTCTTAGGGAAAAAATAATTTTTGGGAAAATGAACCCAGTGTGGAATGGAAATAGAAGATTTTGGGGAAAATGAAATCGGATAGGAGGGGAAAACCTGATTTGTGTGAAAATGAACTGAGTTTTGGGGGGAAAATAAGGATTTTATGTAAAATGAACCTATTTTCGGAGGAAAAAGCTGATTATGTGGAAAATGAACCCAGTTTTGCGGAAAAACCTGTTTTCAAGGAAAATGAACCCAGTTTTGGGGAAAAAAATGATTTTGGGGAAAATGAACCCAGTGATCGGGTCAAAAACCCGGATTTTGGGGAAAATGAACACAGTTTGTTGGGGAAAAGCTAATATGTAGGGAAATAAACCCAGTTTTGGTGGAAAAAACATATTTTGGGGAAAATGAACCCAGTTTTGGGGTAAAAAAATGATTTTTGGAAAAATTAACCCACTTTGTGAGAAAACCCCGTGATTTTGTGGAAAATGAACCCAGTGTTGAGTGGAAATAGAAGATTTTGAGGAAAATGAAATCAGTTTGGACGGGACAACCTGATTTGTGTGAAAATGTACCCAGTTTTGGGGGTTAATAGGGATTTTGCGGAAAATGAACCTAGTTTCGGAGGAAAAATTCTGATTATGCGGAAAATGAACCCAGTGTTGAGTGGAAATAGAAGATTTTGGAGAAAATGAACACTGTTTGGAGGGGAACACCTGATTTTGGAGAAAAAGCATCCAGTTTTGGGGGGAAATAAGGACTTTGTGGAAAATGAATATAGTTTCGGAGGATAAAAGCTATTTATGCTGAAAATGAACCCCGTTTTGGGTAAAAAACCCGTTTTTAAGGAAAATGAACCCAATTTTGGGGAAAAAGAATTATTTTTGGGAAAATGAACCCAGTAATTGGGTAAAAAAACCAGAATTTTGGGGAAAATGAACCCCGTTTGGGAGGAAAAAACCCGATTATGGGAAAAATGAACCCAGTTTTGGGGAAAAAAATTATTTTGGGGAAAATGAACCCAGTTTTGGGGGAAAACCCCGGATTTGGGGGAAAATGAACACAGTGAGGAGTGGACATTAAAGATTTGGGGGAAAACGAACACTGTTGGGTGGTGAAAACCTGATTTGTGTGAAATTTCACCCAGTTTTAGGGGGGAAAAAAGGATTTTGGGAAAATGAACCCAGTAATGGGGGAAAAAAAACCTGATTTTGGGGAAAATGAACCCAGAGTGTAAATGAAATACCAGATTTTGGGGAAAATGAACCCAGTTTGGAGGGGAAAACTAGATTTGTGTGAAAATGCACCCAGTTTTGGCGGAAAAAAAAAAGGATTTTGGTGAAAATGAACCCAGTTTGGGAGGAAAAAATCTGATTATGGGGAAAATGAAACCAGTTTGGAGGAAAAAAAAAAATTTTTGGTGAAAATGACCTCAGTTTTGAAGGAAAAAAAAGATTTTGGGGAAATAAAGCCAGTAACTGGTTCAAAAATCCATATGTTGGGGAAAATGAACACAATTTGGTGGGGAAAACCCGATATGTAGGGAAATAAACCCAGTTTTGGTGGAAAAAACATATTTTGGGGAAAATGAACCCAGTTTTTTTGGGAAAAAATTATTTTGGGGAAAATGAACCCAGTTTGGGAGGAGAGAAGCTGATTATGGGGAAAATGAACCCAGTTTGGGGGGGGGGGGGGATATTTTGTGGAAATAAAGCCAGTAATTGGGTAAAAACCCAGGATTTTGGGGAAAATGAACCCAGTCTGGTGGGTAAAACCCAATTTGTAGGGAAATAAACCCAGTTTGGGAGGGAAAAAAACGATTTTGGGGAAAATGAACCCAGTTTTGGGGGAAAAAAACCCAATTTTGGGGAAATGAACCCAGTAATGGGGAAAAAACCTGATTTTGGGGAAAATGAACACTGTTTGGAGGGGAAAACTTGATTTGTGTGAAAATGCACCCAGTGTTTTGAGGAAAATATGATTTTGGGGAAAATGAACCCAGTTTGGGAGGATAGAAGCTGATTATGGGGAAAATGAACCCAGTTTTGAGGGGAAAAAATATTTTGTGGAAATAAAGCCAGTAATTGGGTAAAAAGCCCGGATTTTGGGGAAAATGAACCCAGTCTGGTGGGGAAAACCCAATTTGTAGTTAAATAAACCCAGTTTTGTGGAAAAAATATATTTTGGGGAAAATGAACCCAGTAATGGGGAAAAATCCTGATTTTGGGGAAAATGAACCAAGTGCGGAGTGGAAATAGAAGATTTTGAGGAAAATGAAATCAGTTTGGAGGGGAAAACCTGATTTGTGTGAAAATGTACCCAGTTTGAGGGGTTAATAGGGATTATCTGGAAAATGAACCTAGTTTTGGAGGAAAAAATGCTGATTATGCGGAAAATGAACCCAGTTTTGGGGGAAAAATCCATTTTTAAGGAAAATGAACCCAGTTTGGGGGAAAAAAATTATTTTGGGGAAAATGAACCCAGTAATCGGGTAAAACCCCCGAATTTTTGGGAAAATCAACAGAGTTTGGGGGGGGGGGGGGGGGAACCAACTTGTAGGGAAATGAACCGAGTTTTGCTTGAAAAAAACCGACTTTGGGGAAAATCAACCTAGTTTGGGAGGAAAAAATCCGACTTTGGTGAAAATGAACCCAGTTCAGTTTTTGGGGAAAAAACCCGATTTTGGGGAAATGAACCCAGTAATGGGGAAAAAACCTGATTTGGGGGAAAATGAACACTCTTTGGAGGGGAAAACTTGATTTGTGTGGAGATGCAGCCAGGTATGGGGGGAAAAAGGGGGATTTTGGGCAAAATGACCCAGTAATTGGGTAAAAATCCCGAATTTTGGGGAAAACGAACAGAGTTTGGAGGGGAAATCCAGCTTGTAGGGAAATGAACCGAGTTTGGGAGGAAAAAAACCTATTTTGGGGAAAACGAACCCAGTGTGGAGTGGAAATAGAAGATTTGGGGGAAAATGAAATAAGTTTGGAGGGGAAAACCTGTTTCGTGTGAAAATGCACTCAGTTTTTTGGGGGGGGAAGGATTTTGTGGAAAATGAACCTAGTTTTGGAGGAAAAAATCTGATTATGCGGAAAATGAACCCCTTTTGGGGGGAAAAATGATTTTGGGGGAAATGAACGCAGTAATTGGGTAAAAAACTCTAATTTGGGGGAAAATGGAACCAGTTTGGTAGGGAAAACCAAATTTGTAGGGAAGTGAACCCATTTTTGGTGGAAAAAAACATATTTTGG
>JAUMJJ010000227.1:0-20355 GCA_033556795.1 Tapera naevia
ACCACATCCCCATGGTTACCCCATGGTGCCCATGACCCCACCACATCCCCCAAAGCCACCCCATTGTCCCCATGACCCCACCACATCCCCCATGGTTACCCCATGGTGCCCATGACCCCACCACATCCCCAAAGCCACCCATTGTCCCCATGACCCCACCACATCCCCATGGTCACCCCGTGGTCCCCTTGACCCCACCACATCCCCCAAAGCCACCCCATGGTCCCCATGACCCCACCACATCCCCATGGTCACCCCGTGGTCCCCTTGACCCCACCACATCTCCCAAAGCCATCCCACGGTCCCCATGGCAATGCCAGTCCCCCTGGGCCACCTCATGACCATACCACATCCCCCAAAGCCACCCCATTGTCCCCATGACCCCACCACATCCCCAAAGCCACCCCATGGTCCCCATGACCCCACCACATCCCCATGGTTACCCCATGGTCCCCTTGACCCCACCACATCCCCCAAAGCCACCCCATGGTCCCCATGACCCCACCACATCCCCATGGTCACCCCGTGGTCCCCTTGACCCCACCACATCCCCCAAAGCCACCCCATTGTCCCCATGACCCCACCACATCTCCACAGCCACCCCATTGTCCCCATGACCCCACCACATCCCCATGGTCACCCCGTGGTCCCCTTGACCCCACCACATCTCCCAAAGCCATCCCACGGTCCCCATGGCAATGCCAGTCCCCCTGGGCCACCTCATGACCATACCACATCCCCAAAGCCACCCCATTGTCCCCATGACCCCACCACATCCCCCAAAGCCACCCCATTGTCCCCATGACCCCACCACATCCCCAAGCCACCCCACGGTCCCATGACCCCACTACATCCCCCAAAGCCACTCCATTGTCCCCATGACCCCACCACATCCCCATGGTTACCCCATAGTGCCCATGACCCCACACACCCCCAAAGCCACCCCATTGTCCCCATGACCCCACCACATCCCCCACACCCACGCCACGATGCCCACAGCCACATCATCTCCCCTCTGATCCCCACAACCATTCCCTGTGCCCCACGGCCACCCCACTGCCCCCACCCCACGCCCACCCCGCGTCCCCTTCGCTCCCCCGCCCGGACGCACCCACACCAGCAGTTGGGTGATGACCACCAGGGCCATGTCACAGGCCACGTGCAGCGCCGTGCGCCGCTCCTTGTCCCCGGGGCTGGCGTTGAGCTGCTCCTTCTTGCTGTGGGCCAGGAGAAGCAGCACCATCTCCAGGTCCTTCTCCTGCACCGCCCGCAAGAGCCGCTCGCCCAAGGGCTCCTCGGCGGCGGGCAGCGGCGCCAGGAAGAGCCGTTGCTCGTACTTGGCCCGGATCCACGACTCCCGCTCCTCCCTGGGTGTTGGGGACCCCGGGGTGGCATCAGGGACGGCGGCGGCACCCCGGGGGTTGGCACGGTTGGGGGGACACGGGCACGGTCACCCACCGGGAGGCGTCGGGCGTGGGCTTGCAGCGGCCCTGCGGGTTCTTCTCCCAGATGCTGTTGGCCGTGGCGTTGCCGATGGAGGTCAGGACCAGGGTCAGCTCGCGGGGCCAATCGTCCAGGTCCAGGGAGCGCACGCGGGACAGGTGGGTGCCCAGGTTGCGGTGGATGCCCGAGCACTCGATGCAGATCAGGGCGCCCAGGTTCAGGCTGGCCCAGGTGGGGTCTGGCAGGAGGGGAAGGGGGGGGGGATGAGAAGAGAGTGGGGGCACGGGGTGGCCCACGGCAGCTGAGTGGCCGCTGAGTGGCCTCTGGGCTTGTGGTGCCACCTTGGTGCGTGGCACCGCGACCCATGGCACGGTGTGACACCGGCAACACGTGACTCGCCGTGCCACTTGGCACAGGAGGGGTCCTTGCCCAGGGTGTGAGGTGTCCCATGGCATGAGGTGGCCCACGGCATCAGGATGCCCATGGTGTCACATGGCACGTGGTGCCTCCTCGCCCAGGGCATTGGGTGGCCATGGATGAGGTGGCCCATGGCATGAGGTGGCCCGTGGCATCAGGTTGCCCACGGTGTCATGAGCTGGTCCATGGCATGAAGTGGTCCATGGCATGAGGTGGCCCATGGCATCAGGTTGCCCATGGTGTCACGTGGCACATGGTGCCTCCTTGCCCAGGCACTGGGTGGCCCATGGATGGGGTGGCCCATTGATGAGGTGGCCCAGGGCATGAGGTGGCCCATGGCATCAGGTTGCCCATGGTCTCATGTGACACATGATGTCTCCTTGCCCGGGGCATTGGGTGGCCCATGACCCGTGGCATCCTGTCACCCACAGCCCCGTGGTGGCTCGTGCCACACCTTGACCCACGACCATGTGGCCTGCAACCCTGTGCTTCCGATGGCCCCAGATGGTCCAGGGCCCCACATGACCCCCCACGGTCCCCCATGGTCCACAGCACCATGTGACTCATGGTCTCAAGTGGCCAATAGCCCCACATGACCTGTGGCCCCACATGGCCCATGACAACACTTGACCAATGGCCACTCATGCCCATGGACCTCCACGGCCATGGCACCATGACACCCAATGGTCCCACATGACCTCCCCGTGGCCCATGGCACCATGGAACTCGTGGTCCCACCTGGCCAGCAGCCCCTCAAGTCTGGTGGCCCCACCTGGCCCATGGCTCTGTGCACCCAATGGTCCCACATGACCTCCCCATGGTGAAAGGCACCACGTAACTCGTGGTCCCACCTGGCCAGCAGCCCCCCAAGTCTGGTGGCCCCACATGGCCCACAGCACCTCGCAACTTATGGTCCCACATGGCCAGTGGACCCCATGGCCCCCCCCATGGTCCACAGCACCACGTGACTCATGGTCCCACATGACCCATGGCACCACCTAAGTCATGGTCCCACCTGGCCAGCAGCCCCCCCAAGTCTGGTGGCCCCACATGGCCCATAGAACTTTGCAACCAATGGTCCCACACGACCAGTAGCCCCACATGGCCCTCCCATGGTCCACAGCACCACGTGACTCATGGTCCCACCTGGCAAACAGCCCCACATGACCCATGGCCCCACCTGACCCATGGCACCACGCAACTCATGGTCCCACCTGGCCAGTAGCCCCCATGGCCCCCCATGGTGAAAGGCACCACGTAACTCATGGTCCCACCTGGCCAGCAGCCTCCCAAGTCTGGTGGCCCCACGTGGCCACTCCTGGCCCGTGGCACATTGGGACTCATGGTCCCACATGCCCTGTGGCCCCCTGTGGCCCACGGCACCGTGCAGCCACTGGTCCCACATGGCCAGTAGCCCCCACATGGCCCTCCCATGGTCCACAGCACCACGTGACTCATGGTCCCACCTGGCAAACAGCCCCACATGGCCCATGGCCCCACATGACCCATGGCACCACGCAACTCATGGTCCCACCTGGCCAGCAGCCCCCCAAGTCTGGTGGCCCCACATAGCCCATAGCACCTTGCAACTTATGGTCCCACATGGCCAGTGGACCCCATGGCCCCCCCCATGGTCCACAGCACCACGTGACTCATGGTCCCACCTGGCAAACAGCCCCACATGGTCCATGGCCCCCACATGACCCATGGCACCAAGTAACTCATGGTCCCACCTGGCCAGCAGCCCCCCAAGTCCTGTGGCCCCACGTGGCCCCTCATGGCCCGTGGCACATTGGGACTCATGGTCCCACATGCCCTGTGGCCCCCTGTGGCCCACGGCACCGTGCAGCCACTGGTCCCACATGGCCAGTAGCCCCCCCAGTCCATTGCCCCCCCCATGGCCCACAGCACCACGTGACCCCTGGTCCCACTTGGCAAACAGTCCCCCAAGTCCCGTGGCCCCCCGTGGCCCCTCATGACCCATGACACCGTTCAACCAATGGCCCCACACGGCCTGTAGACCCCATGTCCCCCCACATCCAACACCCCCATGTCCCCACACCCCCCCCCTTTGTCTGTGCCCCCCCCCCAAGCTGTCCCCTGGCCACTCACTGGGTGCCCCGCAGTCCACGCAGAGCGAGTTGCCCCGGGCGTTGCGGATGGCTTGGATGGCCACGGCTTCGCTCTGGCTGTCCATGCGAGCCTGGGGTGGGGTGGAGAAGACAGGGTGGGGGTTGAAGGGGAGTCCTGGGGGTGTCCAAGTGCCACCACCCCCCCCCCACCCCACCGTGGGGCCCCACCTTGTTCTTGCTGCTCTCGCAGCACTGCAGGCTGGCCAGGATCTGGCTCTCGATGGCCTGCACCCACGCGTCGCGCTCCTCGAAGCTGCCCGCCTCGAAGTGCCACGTCTGCCCCGTGCTGGACACGATGAGGAACTCGAAGTTCTCCTCCTCTGTGGGGACCACAGACACCCCCCCCAAAACACACCCCTCGGTGGGACAGGGGCTGGGGGAAGGGGGGGGGGGGGGGCAGGGAGGGGTGGTCCCCACACCCACCTCCTCCTCCACCCAATGAGGTGCCCACCCCGTGGGGCCCCCCAGCACCCCATGGGCCACCCAGGGAGCACCCCCAGCACCCAGGGAGCACCCCCAGCACCCAGGGAGGCCCCAGCGCCCAGGGAGCACCCCAAGTGCCCAGGGAGCACCCCAGCACCCAGGGAGCCCCCCCAGCACCCAGGGAGGCCCCAGCGCCCAGGGAGCACCCCGAGTGCCCAGGGAGCACCCCAGCACCCAGGGAGCCCCCCCCAGCACCCAGGGAGGCCCCCAGTGCCCAGGGAGCACCTCCAGCACCCAGGGAGCCTCCCCCAGCACCCAGGGAGGCCCCCAGTGCCCAGGGAGCACCCCGAGTGCCCAAGGAGCACCCCCAGCACCCAGGGAGCACCCCCAGCACCCAGGGAGGCCCCAGCGCCCAGGGAGCACCCCGAGTGCCCAGGGAGCACCCCAGCACCCAGGGAGCCCCCCCAGCACCCAGGGAGGCCCCCAGTGCCCAGGGAGCACCTCCAGCACCCAGGGAGCCTCCCCCAGCACCCAGGGAGGCCCCCAGTGCCCAGGGAGTACCCCGAGTGCCCAAGGAGCACCCCCAGCACCCAGGGAGCCCCCCCAGCACCCAGGGAGGCCCCAGCGCCCAGGGAGCACCCCGAGTGCCCAGGGAGCACCCCAGCACCCAGGGAGCCCCCCCAGCACCCAGGGAGGCCCCCAGTGCCCAGGGAGCACCTCCAGCACCCAGGGAGCCCCCCCCAGCACCCAGGGAGGCCCCCAGTGCCCAGGGAGCACCCCGAGTGCCCAAGGAGCACCCCCAGCACCCAGGGAGCACCCCCAGCACCCAGGGAGGCCCCCAGTGCCCAGGGAGCACCTCCAGCACCCAGGGAGCCCCCCCAGCCTTGAGCAGGGGCTGCGGTGGTGGGGGGAGAGGCTGGGGCACAGCCTGGTTTATTGGTAATTATTAATATAAATAGAGATAAATAATATTACCTGTGATCATTATAAATATTACCTGTTTTATAAATATTTCTTAAACTACCAAAGCTTTTTAATTTCCACATTTTGCGCTTGGCTGAGGAGGGTCCGGGCAGAGGGGGCGGAGAGAGGAGCCCAGGAGGCAGCAGAGAGGAGGTGGGGCGAGAGCCAGCGGAGAGAGGAGATGAGGAGGCACCAGGGAGAGGAGAAGAGGAGAAGGAGTCGCAAGAAGAGCCCGCAAAGCCCGAGGAAGAGGGGGGACACGGGGTGCAGGGGGGTGGCAGAGCGAGGAGGACACGCGGGGGTCGGGCTTTGAGCGAGGCAGGATCAGGCCCAGATCCTCTGTCTGCTGGAGACTTGGAGCATCGGCATAGAATCATGGATTCATGGACTGGTTTGAGTTGGAAGGGACCTCAAAACCCATCCAACTCCAACCCCCTGCCATGGGCAGGGACACCTTGGTTTGGGTTGGAAAGGGACCTCAAAGCCATCCAGTTCCAACTCCCAGTTATGGACAGGGACACCTTGGTTTGGGTTGGAAAGGACATCAAAGCCCATCCTTTTCCATGGACAGGAACACCTTGGTTTGGGTTGGAAAGGACCTTAAAGCCCATCCAGCTCCAACCCCCTGCCATGGACAGGGACACTCTGGCTTGGGTTGGAAGGGACCTCAAAGCCATCCAGTTCCAACCCCCAGCCATGGTCAGGGACACCTTGGCTTGGGTTGGAAGGGACTGCAAAGCCATCCAGTTCCAACTCCCAGTTATGGACAGCGACACCCTGGTTTGGGTTTTAGAAGACCACAAAGCCCATCCTGTTCCATGGAAAGGGACACCTTGGTTTGGGTTGGAAGGGACCTCAAAGCCCATCCAGCTCCAACCCCTGCCATGGGCAGGGACACCTTGGTTTGGGCTTTAAAGGACTACAAAGCCCATCTTTTTCCATAGACAGGAACACCTTGGTTTGGGTTGGAAGGGACCTCAAAGCCCATCCAGCTCCAACCCCTGCCATGGGCAGGGACCCTTTCTGCCAGACCAGGCTACTCAAGACCCCATCCATCCTGGCCTTGGGGACCTGTGGGATATGGTGGCTTTGTGGCCACCATCCATGAGTGACCGGGGCTTGGGGCACCTTCCTCACGAGTCTCACCTTCTGCCTGCCCGGCCGAGCCCTCCGTCTTGGACGGCGTCATCAGCTTCTTCCGCCGGTGCTTCTTCCTGTCGATCATGGGCGATGGTGGTGGGTCCTTGCCCGAGCTGCTGGGGCTGGAGATGGTCTCGAAGGGGCTGTCTGCAGAGACACCCACACGCTGCGGTGCTGGGGGCCACCCAGCTTGCCAGGGCCACCGCGCCCACCAGGTCAACCGGGGCCACCGGGGTCACCAAGTTCCACAGAGCCATTGGAGCCACCAGGGTGACCAAGTCCACCAGAGCCATTGGGGTCATCAGAGTCATAAGGGACATTGGGCTCACTGGGGTCACCAGGGACATTGAAGCCACCAGGGTGACCAAGTCCACCAGTCCCTGGTCTCACCAGTGAGGCCATTGGGCTCACTCAGGTGATGAAGTCCACAGAGACACTGGGCTCACCAAGGATCACCAGGGTTACCGAGATCAACGGAGCCACCAGGGGTGACCAAGTCCACCAGAGCCATCAGGCTCTCCAGGCCCATAAGGGACACTGGGCTCACTGGGACCATCAGGGCCATCTGAGCCTCCAGGGCCACCAAGCCCACCAGAGGCAATGGGCTCCCTGAGGCCACCAGGGTCATGAGGGACATTGGGCTCACTGGGGTCACCAGGGACATTGGAGCCACCAGGGTGACCAAGCCCACCAGAGTCGCTGGTCTCACCGGGTTCATAAGGACCATTGGGGTCACTCAGGTCACCAAGCCCACAGAGCCACTGGGCTCACCAGGATCACCCGGGTGACCAAGTCCACCAAGGCCACTGGGTTCTACTGGACTCACCAGGACCACCAAAGTCACCAAGGTCACCCAGACCATCAAGGCCACTGAGCTCACCAGGATCACTGGGATCATGAAGGCCACCAGCACCACTGGAGCCACCAAGGTCTCCAAATCCACCAGGGCCACCAGTGGCCTCATTGTGGCCTCTAGAATCACTGGGGCCACCAAGCCCTACTGAGCACCCAGGCCCACAGGGGTCACCAGAGGCGAGGCCGCTTGTTCTGCCCTGGGGAGGTGACCATGTCCCAGGAGGTGACCACATCCCAAGAAGTGACCACGTCCCAGGAGGTGACCACGACTCAGGAGGTGACCATGACCCAAGAGGTGACCACGTCCCAAGAGGTCACCACGACCCAAGAGGTGACCACGACCCAGGAGGTGACCACGACCCAGGAGGTGACCATGACTCAGGAGGTGACCATGTCCCAGGAGGTGACCATGACCCAAGAGGTGACCACGTCCCAGGAGGTGACCACGACCCAGGAGGTGACCATGACTCAGGAGGTGACCATGTCCCAGGAGGTGACCATGACCCAAGAGGTGACCATGACCCAAGAGGTGACCACGACTCAGGAGGTGACCATGTCCCAGGAGGTGACCATGACCCAGGAGGTGACCACGTCCCAGGAGGTGACCACGACCCAAGAGGTCACCATGACCTAGGAGGTGCCCGTGTCCCAGGAGGTGACCACGACCCAGGAGGTGACCACATCCCAAGAGGTGACCGTGTCCCAGGAGCGTGGCAGGTCCTGGGGTCGTCCCACTCACCGGAGCTGGAGATCTTGGCGCTGGAGGCCGAGGCGCAGCGCTGCAGGGACCTCTCACCCTTGCTCTTCACCCCCGGCTCCGGGGGGAGGCTGAGCCCCACGGGGGAGGTGCCACCTGCGGGTGGGGTAGGACCGGGTGACACAGAGATCCCCACGGACCTCCCACCCCCACCCCCACCCCAAGGCCTCACCGGCCCCTTCGGGCGCCGTCCCCACGTCCTTCACCAGCCCGTTGATGCTGGCCGAGGGGCCGCAGGCGGAGATGGCGCGGGGCGGGCGCTTGCCGGGCACCTTGACCGTGGTTCGGAGAAGGTCCATCTCCTTCCCGTGGGTGCTGTGGATGTAATCCTGCCCGCGGGGACAGGTGGGCGCTGAGACCCCCCAGGGGATGGGTCCCCGGGGGTCCCTGGGGACACGGGGTGGGCACGGGGTTGGCGCTCACGTTGATGCTGGGGTGGTAGAAGAGGAGCCCGTTGCTGGACAAGGTCACGTACTTCTTCTTCCACTCCTTGTTGAGGGAGTTGCCGCTGCGCTTCAGGAGGAAGCTCTGGGGACACCGGGACCATGAGGGGTACAGGGAGGGCACCCCGATGTGTCCCACCACCACCACCAGTACCACCAGTACCAGCGCCACGGCCAACCTGCTTGATGGGGATGGCGCGGCCGCTGCCGGCGCCCTCGCCCCGGCTGTCCAGGCTCCGCTTCTCCGAGTCGCTGCCCCGGCGCGTCTGCGGCGACGGGGACACGGTCAGGGGGGCACCCGCGGTGCCACGGCCCCACCTGCCATGGGGAGGTCCTGGGGTGCCCACACACCCTCAGCCCCCCCACGGTGGGAGCACCTCGGGTGCCGCCTGTCCTCTGCGTGTCCCCCTGCGCCACCGCCCATCCCATGGTCCCCATCCCACCTGGACATGGTCCCCATCCCACCTGGACGTGTTCCCCATCCCACCTGGACGTGTTCCCCATCCCACCTGGACATGGTCCCCATCCCACTACAGCCATGGTCCCCATCCCACCTGGACGTGTTCCCCATCCCACCTGGATGTGGTCCCCATCCCATCTGGACATGTTTTTCATCCCACCAAAGCCACGGTCCCCATCTGACCTGGACATGTTCCCCATCCCACCTGGACTTGTTCTTCATCCCACCACAGCCATAGTTCTCATCCCACCTGGATATGGTCCCCTTCCCACATGCACATGTTCCCCATCCCACTACAGCCATGGTCCCCATCCCACCTGGTCATGGTCTCCATCCCACCTGGATATGGTTCCCATCCCACCTGGACATATTCTTCATCCCACCACAGCCATGGTTCCCATCCCATGTGGATGAGGTTCCCATCCCACCTGGACATGTTCCCCATCCCACCACAGCCATGGTCCCCATCCCACCTGGACGTGTTCCCCATCCCACCTGGACATGTTCCCCATCCCACCACAGCCATGGTCCCCATCCCACCTGGACGTGTTCCCCATCCCACCACAGCCATCGTCCCCATCCCACCTGGCCATGGTCCCCATCCCACGACAGCCATGGTTCCCATCCCACCTGGATGTGGTCCCCATCCCATCTGGACATATTCTTCATCCCACCACAGCCATAGTTCTCATCCCACCACGGCCATGGTCCCCATCCCACCTGGCCATGGTCTTCATCCCACCTGGATATGGTTCCCATCCCACCTGGACATATTCTTCATCCCACCACAGCCATGGTTCCCATCCCATGTGGATGAGGTTCCCATCCCACCTGGACATGGTCTCCATCCATCCACAGCCATGGTCCCCATCCCACCTGGCCATGGTCTCCATCCTACCACAGCCATGGTCCCCATCCCACCTGGACCTGGTCCCCATCCCACCCGGACACGTTCCCACCGCCTCCCATGCCAAGGGACCCCCCCGGGTGCCAGCTGTCCCCCGTGCTCACGGCGAAGAGGCTGGTGCGGCGCTTGGCACCGCGGTGCAGGGAGCCGGGGGTGCCCAGGGCCGCGGGGGGCTCGCTCCGCAGCTCCCGGTGGCTCACGTTGGGCGTGGACGGCAGCGAGGAGGAGTAGTCACTGGTGTGGCCGCCATTGCTGGCCTGGAGGGGACACGGGGTGAGCGCGGGGGCCCGCTGGTCACGGCGGTGGGTGAGGAGGGGTGGGGGGTGGTCGTGGGGTACCTGGCCGGGGTGGGCACCCCCCACGGGGGTGGAGACGGCCGAGTGGCTGGGGGTGCTGGGCAGGGACTTGCAGGACGCCAGGAGCTGCTGCTGCTTCTTCAGCGCCACCGCCTTCTGGGCCACTGCGCCCACAGCCCCGCGTCAGGGGGCACCGGCCCCACCTGCCCGCCCACCGGCCCCGCCCCACCTGGGCATGGTCCCCATCCCACCTGGAAATGATCCCCATCCCACCCAGTCATGGTCTCCATCCCACCCAGTCATGGTCCCCATCCCACCTGGAAATGATCCCCATCCCACCCAATCATGGTCCCCATCCCACCCAGTCATGATCCCCATCCCACCCGGAAATGATCCCCATCCCACCCAATCATGATCCCCATCCCACCTGGAAATGATCCCCATCCCACCCAATCATGATCCCCATCCCACCCAGTCATGGTCCCCATCCCACCCAGTCATGGTCCCCATCCCACCCAGTCATGATCCCCATCCCACCTGGAAATGATCCCCATCCCACCCAATCATGGTCTCCATCCCACCCAGTCATGATCCCCATCCCACCCGGAAATGATCCCCATCCCACCCAGTCATGGTCCCCATCCCACCCAGTCATGGTCTCCATCTCACCCAGTCATGGTCCCCATCCCACCCAGTCATGGTCCCCATCCCACCCAGCCATGGTCCCCATCCCACCCAGTCATGGTCTCCTTCTCACCCAGTCATGATCCCCATCTCACCCAGTCATGGTCCCCATCTCACCCAGTCATGGTCTCCATCTCACCCAGTCATGATCCCCATCCCACCCAGTCATGGTCCCCATCCCACCCAGTCATGGTCCCCATCCCACCCAGTCATGATCCCCATCCCACCTGGAAATGATCCCCATCCCACCCAATCATGGTCTCCATCCCACCCAGTCATGATCCCCATCCCACCCGGAAATGATCCCCATCCCACCCAGTCATGATCCCCATCCCACCCAGTCATGATCCCCATCCCACCCGGAAATGATCCCCATCCCACCCAGTCATGGTCCCCATCCCACCCAGTCATGATCCCCATCTCACCCAGTCATGATCCCCATCCCACCCAGTCATGATCCCCATCCCACCCGGAAATGATCCCCATCCCACCCAGTCATGGTCCCCATCCCACCCAGTCATGATCCCCATCTCACCCAGTCATGATCCCCATCCCACCCAGTCATGGTCCCCATCTCACCCAGTCATGGTCCCCATCCCACCCAGTCATGGTCCCCATCCCACCCAGCCATGGTCCCCATCCCACCCAGTCATGGTCCCCATCCCACCCAGCCATGGTCCCCATCTCACCCAGTCATGGTCTCCATCTCACCCAGTCATGGTCCCCATCCCACCCAGTCATGATCCCCATCCCACCCAGTCATGATCCCCATCCCACCCAGTCATGGTCTCCATCTCACCCAGTCATGGTCCCCATCCCACCCAGTCATGGTCCCCATCCCACCCAGTCATGGTCTCCATCTCACCCAGTCATGATCCCCATCCCACCCAGTCATGATCCCCATCTCACCCAGTCATGATCCCCATCTCACCCAGTCATGGTCCCCATCCCACCACAGCCACCATCCCCATCCCCATCCCACCACAGTCTCTGTCCCAATCCCACCTGGACATGGTCCACATCCTACCTGGGCACGGTTCCCATCCCACCATGGCCTCCATCCCACCCAACCATGGTCCTCCCCTACAAGGCCACGGTCCCCATCCCACCCAGCCACGGGTCAGGTCCACTCTGGCCTCCATCCCCACCCCACCCAGTCATGGGTCCCAGTCCACTCTGGCCTCCATCCCCACCCCACCACAGCCATGATCTCCATCCCACCCAGCCATGGTCCCCATCCCACCTGGACATGGTCCCCATCCCACCCGGAAATGATCCCCATCCCACCCAGTCATGGTCTCCATCCCACCCAACCATGGTCCCCATCCCACCCAGTCATGGGTCAGGTCCACTCTGGCCTCCATCCCCATCCCACCCATCCCACCCTGACCACGGTCCCTTGTCCTACCAGATCCCCAACCCTCTCTTGCCCACCAACCCATGGCCCCTTCCCACCACCACCGCACCAGCCCCCGGCTCCACCAGCCCAGCCAGCAGCTCCCTGGACACTCACCCTCGGTGAAGACCCGGTCAACGTTGAGGCCGTAGGTGGCGCAGGTCTCGTAGTAGAGGCACCTCTTCATGTCCACGCAGAGCGCCTGGGCGCGGGCGTCCTCGATCACCCGGGGGTTGGAGGAGTTGATCTTGTCTTGGGTGGGGAGGATGAAGGGTGAGGTCCTCATCCCCCCATCCCCATCCCCGTCTCCCCACCCACCCGCTGCCGCGTCCCCCGGCTCACCCTGGGTGCCCACCAGCGCCAGGGCCACCTCGCCGGCGCCGCGGTAGGCGCTGAGCAGCGCGTGCAGCTGCGCCACCTCCTCGAAGGTGCTCTCGTTCTCCAGGCTGAAGACGAAGATGACGGCGTCCGCCCAGCTGGCAAACTGGGGGGCACGCGGGTGGGGGGGGGTCAGGGTGCGGCACTGGCCAGCACGGGCCCACCCCCACCCCGGCCCCCAAGGCCCCCCCCCACCCCTACCTTGGCATCCGGGGCGCCGCCCTCCTCCCGGATGAGCAGGAGGTGGCTCTGGCCATCGACCATCACCTCGCGTTTGAATTGGCCACCTGGGGGGACGGAGGAGATGGGGAGCCCTGCAGGTGGGGCTGGTGCCACGGCCTGGAGCACCTCATGGCCTCGGCCAGCCCATGGCCATGCCCAGCACCACGGCCTCATCCAGCCCATGGCCATGCCCAACACCACGGCCTCATCCATCCCATGGCCATGCCCAACACCACGGCCTCATCCAGCCCATGGCCATGCCCAACACCACGGCCTCGTCCATCCCATGGCCATGCCCAACACCACGGCCTCGTCCATCCCATGGCCATGCCCAGCACCACGGCCTCATCCATCCCATGGCCATGCCCAACACCAAGGCCTCATCCATCCCATGGCCATGCCCAGCACCACGGCCTCATCCATCCCATGGCCATGCCCAACACCAAGGCCTCATCCATCCCATGGCCATGCCCAGCACCACGGCTTTGTCCATCCCATGGCCATGCCCAACACCAAGGCCTCATCCATCCCATGGTCATGCCCAGCACCACGGCTTTGTCCATCCCATGGCCATGCCCAACACCAAGGCCTTGTCCATCCCATGGCCGTGCCCAACACCAAGGCCTCATCCATCCCATGGCCATGCCCAACACCAAGGCCTCATCCATCCCATGGCCATGCCCAACACCAAGGCCTTGTCCATCCCATGGTCATGCCCAACACCAAGGCCTTGTCCAGCCCATGGTCATGCCCAGCACCACGGCTTTGTCCATCCCATGGCCATGCCCAACACCAAGGCCTTGTCCAGCCCATGGCCATGCCCAGCACCACGGCCTCATCCATCCCATGGCCATGCCCAGCACCACACGGCTTTGTCTATCCCATGGTCATGCCCAGCACCATGGCCTCGTCCATCCCATGGCCGTGCCCAACACCAAGGCCTCATCCATCCCATGGCCATGCCCAACACCAAGGCCTCGTCCATCCCATGGCCATGCCCAGCACCAAGGCCTCATCCATCCCATGGTCATGCCCAGCACCAAGGCCTTGTCCAGCCTATGGCCATGCCCAACACCAAGGCCTTGTCCATCCCATGGTCATGCCCAGCACCAAGGCCTCGTCCAGCCCATGGCCATGCCCAGCACCACGGCCTTGTCCATCCCATGGTCATGCCCAACACCAAGGCCTCATCCATCCCATGGCCATGCCCAGCACCACGGCCTTGTCCATCCCATGGCCATGCCCAACACCACAGCCTTGTCCAGCCCATGGCCATGCCCAGCAACATGGCCTCATCCATCCTACGGCCACATCCAGTACCAAGGCCTCAGCCATCTCATGGCCATGCCCAACACCACGGCCTCATCCATCCCATGGCCATGCCCAACACCAAGGCCTCGTCCATCCCATGGTCATGCTCAACACCACAGCTTGTCCATCCTACGGCCATGTCCAGTACCAAGACCTCATCCATCCCACAGCCATGCTCAACACCAAGGCCTTGTCTATCCCATGGCCATGCCCAGCACTAAGGCCTTGTCCATCCATAGCCATGCCCACCACCAAGGCCTCAACTATCCCATGGCCATGCCCAACACCATGGCCTCATCTATCCCATGGCCATGCCCAGCTCAACGTCTCCGTCCATCCTCAAGTCCATGCCCATCCCTATATGGTCATGCCCATCCTGTGACCATGTCCATGTCCATCCCCATGGCCATGTCCCTTCCCATGGTCATACCCAACCCTAAGGCCATGCCCATCCCCATGGCCATGTCTATCCCCATGACCATGTCCATGTCCATCCCCATAGCCATGGCCATGGCCATTCTCAACCCTATGGCCATGCTCATCCATATGGCCATGGCCATCCCCAACCCTACGGCCCTGTCCATCCCCATGGACATACCCAACTCTATGGCCATGTCCATCCCCATGACCATGTCCACGTCACGTCCATCTCCATAGCCATAGCCATGGCCATGGACACACCCATGACCATGTCCATCCCCATGACCATGTCCACATCCATCCCCATAGCCATGGCCATACTCAACCCTTCGGCCACGTCCATCCCCATGGACACACCCAACTCTATGGCCATGCCCATCCCCATGGCCATGCCCATCCCCACGGTCTTTCTCAACCCTATGGCCAAGCCCAACCCCACGGCCGTGCCCATTCCCGTGGCCACTCACTCTCGGTGGGCTCCAGGCCCACGTAGGAGCCGGTGAGGAAGCGGTGGACGAGCGCTGACTTCCCACTCTTGCTGCTGCCCAGGACACCCTGGGGAGAGGGAGATGAGGCATCAGGGAGGCCAAGGACAGGAGGACACGCGTGTGGGGACACGGGGACACGGTACCCACCAGGCGGATCTCAGGGACAGAGCGGTCCAGGGTCCATTCCTGGCTGTTCACCAAGGCCTCTGTGGGGAGGAGAGGGTTGAAATGGTGCCCAGGTACCCCTGGCACCCCAGCCCGGTGGGGGGGGGGGGCCCAGCCGCCCCCAGCCTTGCGGCAGCGCCACCAGCAGCTTCTTGCGTGGGTGGCCACGAGCTGTCACCAAGCAACGGCACCGCGCCGAGCCTGGCGGGGGCGGCGGGCGGGACACGCAGATGCGACGTGGCAGGGCTGGGGAACGTGGCCGTGGGCACGAGGACACGGTGGTCACAAGCATGCGGTGGGCACGAGGGTGCAGCGTGGCAGGAGGACACAGCGTGGGGAGGTGATGGGGGCCAGGTCACGGTGGGCATCAGGACATGACGTGGCGCAAGGGCGAGATGTGGCACGTGAGGGGCACGGAGGGTGCGATGGCCCTGGTCTGTGACCACATGGCGGGCAGGAGGTCACAGTGTGGCACGAGGACGCGGTGTGGCACGGGGACACGATGGGCAGAGGGACACGGTGGCTGTGTGGCACCAAGATGGGGATGTGATGGGGCGAGAGAACGCAGTGCGGTTCAAGGCTGCGGCGCAGCTCGAAGCCACGGCGAGCACCGGGCAACCGCGTGGCACGAGGATGGGGTGTGGCACCGACACACGGTGTGGCACTGACAGATGTGGCACCGACACAAGACATGGCATCGACACAAGACGTGGCACCGCACGATGTGGCACCGACACACGATGCGGCACTGACACAAGACATGGCACCAACTCAAGACGTGGTACTGCACGATGTGGCACCGACACATGATGTGGCACTGACAGATGTGGCACCGACATACGATGTGGCACTGACAGGTGTGGCACTGACAGATGTGGCACCGACACAGGGCATGACACAAGGCCATTCCCAGCCCCCCCCCCCTTGTCCCCTCGGGCACTGCAGCCCCTCATCTCCTGCCCTACAAGAAGGGGAAACCGAGGCCCCCCCCCCCCCCACCCTGAGCCTCAGTTTCCCCTGGGCTGCCCCCACCCAGCGCGCGGCAGGCGAGGGGTTAACGCCGCCACCTGTCACCCCGCACCCCGTCACGCAGCTGCCACCCCCGGGTGTCCCCGCTGCCACCCCCCCCAGGTCCCTGCCAGGCTCTGCCCACGCTCCCCACGGCACTGGGGGTGGGTGGGAGGGTTGAGGATGGGAGTGGGGCGGACAGACGGACACGGGGTGGCCGTGGGTCGGTTGGACGGGCGGACATGGGGCGCGTGGGACAGAAGGACGGACACGTGTGGGACGCACGGATGGCAACAGGTACGGAAGAGCGGGTGGGCAGACGGGCACAAGGATGGAGAGACGGGTGAGGGCACGGCCCCTGAGCCCGACGGAGCCAAACCCAGAGGGGAAACTGAGGCACGGGACCCCCCCCACCCCGGGACCCCCCCTGTCGGCTGCCCCACAGCACCCCATAGCCAGGCCTGGGCTGGGACACTGGGTCCCCCCCTGCCGTGGGGGTGGCTCTGCCTTGGTGGGTCACAAGTCCCCAGCACCCATTGATTTTTCCCCCCCAGCACCCATTGATCCCCCTCCCCCAGCACCCATTGATCCCCCTCCTCCAGCACCCATTGATCCCCCCCAACACCCATTGATCCCCCTCCTCCAGCACCCATTGATCCCCCCCAACACCCATTGATCCCCCTTCTCCAGCACCCATTGATCCCCCCCAACACCCATTGATCCCATTCCCCCAGCACCCATTGATCCCCCCCAACACCCATTGATCCCCTCCTCCAGCACCCATTGATCCCCCCAACACCATTGATCCCTCAGCACCCATTGATCCCCCCCAGCACCCATTGATCCCCCCCCCCCCAGCACCCATTGATCCTCCCCCCCAGCACCCACTGATACCCCCCAGCCGTGGGGTGCAGACGGGGGTCTCCTGCCCCACACGGGTGCAGATGGTGAGGGGACCCAAGCACCCCTCACCCACCCCGTCGCCTGTCCCCGGCCCCACAGCAGCCGTGGGGAAACCGAGGCACAGCACGACACCCCACGGCACGGCCGGCGAGGGGACCCAGGTGTCCACTTGCACCCCGTGTCCCCCGTCCCTGGCTCCTTTCACCCACCCCATCCCTCCCGTCCCACACTCCCACCTCCTGCCCCACAGGAGCTGTGGGGAAACTGAGGCACAGCACCCAATGACACGGCCAGTGAGGGGACCCCGGTATCCAGGTGCACCCCATCCCCTCACCACACTCCCACCTCCTGCCCGGCAGCACCCACGGGGAAACTGAGGCACGGCACGACACCCCACGGCACGACACCCCACGGCACAACACCCCATGGCACAACACCCCACGGCACGACACCCCATGGCACGACCAGAGAGGGGACCCAGGTGTCTGGGCATGTCCTGTCCCCCACCCCTCGCTCCCCTCGCCCACCCTATTCCCCCATCCCACTCTCCCACAGCACCCACGGGGAAACCGAGGCACAGCACGACACCCCATGGCACGACACCCCATGGCACAACACCCCACGGCACGGCGGCCGAGGGGACCCAGGTGTCTGGGCGCATCCTGTCCCCCACCCCTGGCTCCCCCCACCCATCCCCTGCCCAACAGGCACCCACGGGGAAACCGAGGCACAGCACGACACCCCCACAGCACGACACCCCACGGCACGGCCGGCGAGGGGACCCAGGCACGTGGGGCACACCCCATCCCTAATCCCCATCTCCCTTCGCCCACCCTGTGTCCCCCCCCCACCCACACTCCCACCTCCTGCCCCGCAGCACCCACGGGGAAACCGAGACACGGGCTCAGCACCCACAACCCGACCGTGGGCACCAACGCTCCCCCTGCCCCACCCGTGCTGCACCCAGGACCACCGAGGGACGCGGGGAAACTGAGGCACGGCCACCCCGTGTGTGCGTGTCCCCCCCCCCCCCCCCCCACCCTCGGTACTCACTGGGGGAGGCGCCCCTGCCCAGGTCGGTGCTGAGGGGCGCCCAGGGGGGCGCGGGGTGGGTGGGGGTGGCCGCAGGGCTCTTGGCGAAGATCCCGCTGATGAATTTGAGCATCTTGCGGTCGCGGGTGGAGGCTCGGCCGCCCTCGCGCCCCCGTTTCAACCCCGTTTCGGTGCTCTGGGGTGGGGGCGCCGGCACCAGCCCCCCCGGCCCCGGGTGCAAATCGCTGTTGTCCAGGGTCTTGCTCTTCCCTTTGCGGGGCGAGAGCCGAGCCCGCGGCCTCGCTGCCCCCTCGGTGCCCGCTTTGCCCCCCGCCTTGGGGCGCCCTTTGCCCTCGCCCTCGGGCCACGAGAGGCGGCTGCCGGCGGTTTTGGGGGGTCCTTTGACCACCTTGGCCTCGCACCCCACTTTGGCCCCGCTCGTGGTCACCGTCTTGAAGGGCTTGGTGCCCCCCCAAGCGCAGCCGGCGGGCGCCCGCCGAGGGGTGGGGGGGACGATGCCCCCGCGGTGGGGTGCGACGGGGGTTTGGTCCCATCTGGGGTGACCTCGGGGTCCCCCCAGCTGGCCTGGGTCAGCAGCGGGCGGCGCGGGGGTGCCAGGGGGTGGGGTGGGTCCTCTTGGGGTGCCCTTGGCTCCCCCGTAGCCTCCAAGGTGCCCTTGGCCCCCCGAGAGAGGGTGTCGGGTTTAGGGGGCACGGCCGGGGGTGGGGGCAGCAGGGTCGGGTCGGGTTTGGGGGGCACGGCGGGAACGGCGGGGGGCGGCAGCGATGCGGGGTCGGGTTTGGGGGGCACGGCGGGAGGCGGGGGGGGCAGCAGGGCCGGGTCGGGTTTGGGGGGCACTGCGGGAGGTGGCGGGGGGAACAAGCCCGGGTCGGGTTTGGGGGGCACGGCGGGGGGAGGAGCGGCGGGTGAGCGAGGTCGGGGGGCTCCATGCGCGCGGGGGGGGCCCGGCGCGGGGCCGGGGGGGCCGGGGGGCAGCGGGGGAGTTTCGGGGGGGGCCCGAGCCGCCGGTACTTATCCACAGAGCGTCCTGGCGCTGGAAGAGCCGCTCGGGCCTCTTGGCTTTGGCCCCCCCGACCCCGCCGGAGGGGGGGTCGGGGCGGGCGGGGTCCCCCGGGAGCCCCCCGGACTGGGGGGGTCCATCGGCGCCCCCCCCCCGCCTCCCCCGGGGCTGCCACCGACTCGAGCTTCACCAGGGTGAGGGAGATGAGGTAGGTGGTCCGGCGCTGCAGCCCCGTGCTCCTGCTCATGGGTGCGGGCAGGGCAGCCCCCCCGCCGAGCTCAGCCCCCCCCGCTGCTCGCCCCGGGAGCCCCCCCCCCCCCGTTTTGCCCCCCTCCTCCCCGCTCGGCGCCCGGCGGAGCCGCGAGGATGCTCGGCGCCGTCCCCCACCCCCGGCCCTGCCTCCCCGAAGCCTTCGCCGCCCCCGGAGGGGCTGGAACCGCCGCGCCCCCCCCCCCCCCTCCCCAAATCCAGCAAACACCCCCCCTCCCCCCCCCCCGCCAAAAGGCAGCCCCCCCCCCCCCCCCAATGCGCCCCCCCGCCCAGCCGGGAGAGGGGCCGACCCCCCACACCACCCCCCCAACCTCCTGCGGGTTAGAGGGAGGGGGGCATGGGGGGCGCCCCCCTCCAAAGCTGGAGGGGGGGGGGGGGGTATCGGGGGGGGGGATAAAATTGGGGGGTTGGGGGGGAGAGGATTGGGGGGTTTATAGGGGGTGAGGGGTTTGTGGGGCGGAGGAGGGGAGACGGGGAAGTGATGGGGATGGGTGATGGGGGGGTTAAGGGGGGGGTGGAGATTGGGGAGGGAGGGGGGTGTGGGGCGGGGGGGGGGAGATAGGGAGGTGATGGGTTGTGGGGCGCAAGGTGATGGAGAGGGGCTGTGGGGCGGGGGGGTTGTGGGTGCAGGGGGGGGATGGGGGGGTTGTGGGGATGGGGGGTGGGGTTGGGGAGGGGGGGTTGTGGGGCAAGGGTGGAGACGGGGAGTGCGGGGGGGTAAAGTTGGGGTGGGGTGGGAGGATATGGGGTTGTGGGGCGGGGGGGGGGTTAATGGGATGGGGGTATGGAGAGGGGGTTGTTGGGGGGGTGGGGGGATTATG
>JAUMJJ010000228.1:0-37925 GCA_033556795.1 Tapera naevia
CCGCACCTCCCCACCCCCGCCGGGCGCCATCTTAGACGGCGACGCGCGGCGCTTCCGCCCGCCGCCATCTTGAGGGAGGGCGGCGCCATCTTGCAACCGGGCATCGACCGCCGAGCCCCGCACTCCGCTCGCCGAAAGCGTCACCGAGCTCCGGTTCCCGCGGCGCGGGGTCAGGGAACCCCCGCCCTGCTCTCCGCCCCAAGCCGGCTTGCGATGCTTCTCGGGGAACCCCCGCCCCGCTCTTGCCGTGAAGGCGCCCCGGGCGCCGCCATGTTGCATGATGGAGGCTGCAGCAGACAAAGCCCGGCGCCTTTATTGTCCCGTGCAGGAGCGCGAGTCACAAAACCACGGAGTCACTTGAGGTGGGAAAAGACCTTTAAGATCATTGAGTTCAACTGCAAATGCAACGCTGCCAAGTTCTCCTCTAAACCGTGTCCCCAAGCACCTCCTCCCCAGCCCCGCGTCGCTGGGGCTCAGCGCTCGCCCTGCACCCCCGGCCGGTCCCCTCCGAGCTTCCCCTTCCCCGACACCTCGGGGGTCGCCACGCAGCTGAGGGGCCGCGGGTGGGCTTGGTGGAACGGCCTCACCCGGGGGCCGGCGGGCGCCCGCTCCTCCCCGCCGTACGTCTGCAGCCTCCGCACCGGCGCCTGGCTCGGCTGCTGCGCGGTCGCACGGCCACCGCCGTGTCGAAGGAGATGCTGCCGCCCTCACGCCAACCCGTTCGCCGCGTCCCGCCACCCCCGGGTGGTGGCGAGGGTCCCTCGGGCGCTGCGGGGCCGAGGGGCTGCGGGGGCGGCGTGGCTGCGTCGCCCTCCACGGCCACCGCGGCGATGAAGGAGACGCTGCCGCCATCGTGGCTCGCCCTGGCTGGGGGTCTGAGAGGCTGCAGGGGTGGCATCTCCACAACCCCCGCTTTGGCCGCGGGTGGGGGTCCCTCCGATGCTGGGGGGCCACAGGGTTGCCATGATGGCATCTCTACGCCCCTCACCACGGACACGTGTGGGGGTCCCTCCAGTGCTGGGGGGCTAAGAGGCTGCTGGGATGACATGGCCACGTCTCCTTCCATGGCTGGGGTTGGGGGTCCCTCCGGTGTCGGGATGCCAAGGGGCCGCCAAGGTGGCATCTCCGTGTCGCCCTCCACGGATGAGGTCGGGGGTCCCTCCCGCGCTGTGGGGCTGAGGGGCTGCAGCAGCTGTGCAGTCGCAGCCCCCTCCACGGCCATCGCTGCGTCACAGGAGTCGTCGCCGCCTTCGTGCCATCCCACTTGCCTCGCCCCGATACCCCCGGGCAGGGCTGGGGGTCCATCCTGTACCGGGAGGCTGAGGGACCACCATGGTGGCACCGTCACATCCCCCTCCAGGGCCAGGGGGACCCTGGCGAACTGGGGCTTGGGGGGCACCACGGGCACTGACCGCGCCTGCTGCACGCGCACGCTGCGGGTCGCCAGGCGCACTGCGGCGCTGCCATCGCGGCGCAGCACGGCCGCGGGCTCAGGGTGCCCCGGCTCCCCGCGGGGGGCAGCACCAATGGGCCCCGGGGGGTCGGGGGCAGCGCTGAGCAGATTGGGGATGGAGGAGAAGGAGAGCGAGGAGGAAGCGGGGCTGCTGCCGGCGTTGGCACCGGGACCCTCCATGCTAGGCGTGGAGAGTGGGAGGGCCTCAGGGATGGACTCGGGGACAGAACTGGGGACAGACTTGGGGACAGAGATGGGGACAGCCTCGGGGACAGAGCCTGAGACAGACGTGGGGACAGACCCAGGGACAACCTCTGCAACAACCTTGGGGATGGAGTCTGCGACAGACCCTAGGACAACCTCAGGGACAACCTCAGGGACAACCTCAGGGACAACCTTGGGGACAGAGCCTGGGACAGAGTCAGGGATGACCTCGGGGACAGACCCCTGGCCCAGGGACTCTGCTGGCTCCTGGGGGATTTGTCCTGCGAGGAGCTTGGAGGGAACCCCAGGAACAGCCGGGCCTCACCCTCTCTGGGCTCATCCGGAGTTGAGGCCCTGGAGGCAGCTCCATCCTCTTCAACTTCCTTGTCCAACGCGTCAGGACCCTCCCCTGCTCCCACAGGACCCTCATCTTCTCCAGTTTCACCCCCTAGGCAGTTTCGGCACCATCGATGCCCCCTCCCCTCCACCCCATTCCGGGTGGGTGCTGGGGGGCCTGGGATGCTCCCCCCCACCCAGACCATCCTTCTCCTCCTCCTCCTCCTCCTCGCATGGCTCCGCCAGCCCCAGTGTTGGAGTTGAATCCCGCGTGGCGGTGGCGCTGGGGGCGTCGGGCTGGGCTGGTGTGGGGGACCCCCGAGCTGTCCCCTCTCCTGGCAGCTTGTCGAGGGGCTCCAGCGATGCCACCAGAGGGCTGAGGTCATCGTGGGCGCTGTGGAACATCTCGTCGAGTCGGTGTCACCATCCTCGGCGTCGGAGCCGCTCGGCGCCATGAAGAAGATCTCCTCTTGGATGCAATCCTCGATGGACAGGTAACTGCCCGGTTGCTCGGTGGGGAGCTCCCCTGGCTGAGGGGGGTGGGGAGGTATGGGGAGGAGGGGGTGAGACCCCCAG
The DNA here is from genome assembly GCA_033556795.1 of Tapera naevia. Lineage (NCBI taxonomy): Eukaryota > Metazoa > Chordata > Aves > Cuculiformes > Neomorphidae > Tapera > Tapera naevia. The sequence goes on from JAUMJJ010000228.1 coordinate 2,570, forward strand.
CCCCACCGTGCACCCAGAATTCCGTGGCCCTGGCCCCTCCAACCTCAGCCCTCCCATCCCCCTCTCCTCTGTCCCCATCCCCATCTCTTCCATCACAACCATTGTCCACTTTATCATGGCTCTTCCTCTCCACCTGGTTCTCTTCAACCCCATCCTCTCCACCCTGTCCTCTCCATCCCCATCCTTGTCCCCTCTGTCCCTGTCCCCTCCATCCCATCCCATCCCCTCTATCCCATCCCCTCTATCCCATCCCATCCCACCCCATCCCATCTCATCCCATCACCTCTATCCCATCCCATCCCATCCCATCCATCCCATCCCATCCCATCCTCTCCATCTCACCCCATCCCATCCATCCCATCCCCTCTATCCCATCCCATCCCATCCCCTCTATCCCATCCCATCCCATCCACCCCATCCCACCCCATCCCATCCCCTTCATCCCATCCCATCCCATCCCCTCTATCCATCTCATCCCATCCCATCCCATCCCTCTATCCCATCCATCCCATCCCCTCTATCCCATCCCATCCCATCCCCTCTATCCCATCCATCCCACCCACCCCATCCCACCCCATCCCACCATCCCATCCCTCCATCCCATCCCATCCCATCCCCTCTATCCCATCTCATCCCATCCCATCCCATCCCCTCTATCCCATCCCATCCCATCCCATCCCATCCCATCCCATCCCATCCCATCCCATCCCATCCCATTCCAATTCATCTCATCCCATCCCATCCCATCCCTCTATCCCATCCCATCCCATCCCATCCCACCCATCCCATCTCATCCATCCCCTCTATCCCATCCCATCCCATCCCATCCCATCCCATCCCATCCCATCCCACCCCATCCCATCTCATCCCATCCCCTCTATCCCATCCCATCCCATCCCATCCATCCCATCCCACCCCATCCCATCCCATCCCACCCATCCCACCCCATCCCATCCCATCCCACCCCATCCCATCCCATCCCATCCCTCTATCCCATCCCATCCCATCCCATCCCATCCCATCCCATCCCATCCCATCCCCTCTATCCCATCCCACCCCACCCCACCCCACCCCACCCCACCCTTGTCCCCCCCGGGGCTCACGCTCATGAAGCCGCTCTCCACACCCTCCTCGATGGGCCGCGCAGCCCTCACGGTCGCCGTGGCCAGGGAGGGGCAGCAGGGCCCACGCCGCCATCTCTGCGTCCCCAGCTCCCTCCAGCCATGGCTCTTGGCTGTCCAGGAAGGCGAAGGAATCCCTCAGCTCCAGCGAGAGCCGCGTCGCCTCTGCGTCCCCCTTCTCCTCCTCCTCTGTGGAGGCCAATGGAGGGGGTTGAGCCCCCGGGACTCCCATTTCGGGGGGGTCCCGGGCCCGCGGCGGGCGCCGCTCACCGGGGCGGTGCTGGGGCTCCTCGGGGCGCGCGGCGGAGCCATAGGTGGGTGTCCTCTGTGCCCCCGGGCAGGGGGAGGCAAGGCTGCCCCCGCGTCAGACGGGACAGGTTGGCGGTGATGTGGAAGGGAACGGTGACGGAGAAAGGGCCGGAGATGTGGACGCCCGAGCACTTCTCGGCGCGGCGTGGCCGCCCTTGGGCGAGCGCGTGGGGGGCCCCTGACGCGGCTCGGCCACCCTTGGGGGTGCTGGGCTCTGACTTGGCGCCACTCTCGCCCTCCCGCTCGGTTCCCGTGCCTCCTCCAGCCCTTCAGCATCTCCTCCAGGCGCCAGTCGGGCGAGGAGCCGCATTCGGCGGCGCTGAGCAGGCGTCGAAGCTGTCCCGGCGCTGCGGCGGCTGCTTTGCCCCCCGCTGCGGGCCCAGCCCGGGGGGGTCTGGGGAGAGGGGGAGAGTCAGGGCCTGCGGTGGCCCCGCTCCCCCCCAACTTCCAGCACCCGGGCCCTGGCCAGGTGGCACTGCAGGAGATGCCGAGCTGGGGCACCAGGATGATGCCCATTGGCTTCTCCATCCCCATCCTCCCCTCTCCATCCCATCCTCTCCATCCCATCCTCTCCATCCCCATCCTCCCCTCTCCGTCCCATCATCTCCATCTTCATTCTCCTTCTCCCTCCATCCCCATCCTCTCCCCTTTTTCCCCACCCTCTTTTCTTCCCACCCCTTCTTCTCCATCTCCATCCTCACCTCTCCATCCCATCCTGTCTTTTCCATTTCCCCTCTCCATCTCCATCTTCCCTTCTCCATCCCCATCCTCTTCACTCCCATCCTCCCTTCTCTTCCCACCTCATCTTCTCCATCCTCCCCTCTCCATCCCATCCTCTCCATCCCATCCTCTCCATCCCCATCCTCCCCTCTCCATCCTCCCCTCTCCATCCCATCCTCTCCATCCCCATCCTCCCCTCTCCTTCCCATCCTCTCCATCCCCATCCTCCCTCTCCTTCCCATCATCTCCATCTTCATTCTCCTTCTCCCTCTCCATCCCCATCCTCTCCCCTTTTTCCCCACCCTCCTTTCTTCCCACCCCTTCGTCTTCATCTCCATCCTGTCTTTTCCATTTCCATTTCCCCTCTCCATCTCCATCTTCCTTCTCCATCCTCCCTTCTCTTCCCATCCCATCTTCTCCATCCTCCCATCTCCATCCCATCTTCCCTTCTCCATCCCCATCCTCTCCTCTTCACCTCCATCCTCCCTTCTCTTCCCACCTCATCTTCTCCATCCTCCCCTCTCCATCCCCATCCTCTCCATCCCCACCCTTCCATTTCCATCCCCATCCTCCTCTCTCCGTCCCATCATCTCCATCTTCATTCTCCTTCTCCCTCTCCATCCCCATCCTCTCCCCTTTTTCCCCACCCTCTTTTCTTCCCACCCCTTCTTCTCCATCTCCATCCTCACCTCTCCATCCCATCCTGTCTTTTCCATTTCCCCTCTCCATCTCCATCTTCCCTTCTCCATCCCCATCCTCTTCACCTCCATCCTCCCTTCTCTTCCCACCTCATCTTCTCCATCCTCCCCTCTCCATCCCCATCCTCTCCATCCCCACTCTCCCATTTCCATCCCCACCCTCCTCTCTCCGTCCCATCATCTCCATCTTCATTCTCCTTCTCCCTCTCCATCCCCATCCTCTCTTCTTTGTCCCCACCCTCCTTTCTTCCCACCTCTTCTTCTCCACCTCCATCTTCCCTCTCCATCCCCATCCTGTCTTTTCCATTTCCATTTCCCCTCTCCATCCCCATTCTCATCCTCCTTCTTCAAGCCCATCCTTCCTTCTCCTCCTCATCCCATCTTCTCCAGCCTTCCCTCTCCATCTCCATCTTCCCTTCTCCATCCCCATCCTCTCCCCTTTTTCCCCACCCTCCTTTCTTCCCACCCTTCTTCTTCATCTCCATCCTGTCTTTTCCATTTCCATTTCCCCTCTCCATCTCCATCTTCCCTTCTCCATCCCATCCTCTTCACCCCCATCCTCCCTTCTCTTCCCATCCCATCTTCTCCATCCTCCCATCTCCATCCCATCTTCCCTTCTCCATCCCCATCCTCTCCTCTTCACCTCCATCCTCCCTTCTCTTCCCACCTCATCTTCTCCATCCTCCCCTCTCCATCCCCATCCTCTCCATCCCCACTCTCCCATTTCCATCCCCACCCTCCTCTCTCCGTCCCATCATCTCCATCTTCATTCTCCTTCTCCCTCTCCATCCCCATCCTCTCCATCCCCACTCTCCCATTTCCATCCCCACCCTCCTCTCTCCGTCCCATCATCTCCATCTTCATTCTCCTTCTCCCTCTCCATCCCCATCCTCTCTTCTTTGTCCCCACCCTCCTTTCTTCCCACCTCTTCTTCTCCACCTCCATCTTCCCTCTCCATCCCCATCCTGTCTTTTCCATTTCCATTTCCCCTCTCCATCCCCATTCTCATCCTCCTTCTTCAAGCCCATCCTTCCTTCTCCTCCTCATCCCATCTTCTCCAGCCTTCCCTCTCCATCTCCATCTTCCCTTCTCCATCCCCATCCTCTCCTCTTCACCCCCATCCTCCCTTCTCTTCCCACCCCATCTTCTCCATCCTCCCATCTCCATCCCATCTTCCCTTCTCCATCCCCATCCTCTCCTCTTCACCCCCATCCTCCCTTCTCTTCCCACCCCATCTTCTCCATCCTCCCATCTCCATCCCATCTTCTCCATCTCATCTTACCCACCCCAACTCTCCCTCTCCATCCCCCCACCCCGTGTCCCACCCAGGGGTGTTCCCGCGTCCCCTCACCGACGCCGGGGCAGGAGCTGAGCGAGTCCATGCTCTTGGCTGGCCGCAGGGTCACCTTCCCTCCATTGTCATCTGCTGGGGGGACAGGAGAAGGGCCCGTAGGGTGACGTGGGGCTGGGGACCCCGCTGAGGTGGGACCCCTCCCTCTGGATCCCCAGACCCCCCACCTTTCTCCTCCGCCCTCGCCGGCTTCCGCTTGGCCTCGTGGCTCGAGCGGCCCAGGTTGAAGATGGATCTCCACTTCCTGGCCTTCAGGGACCCCTTCCTCCTGTGGGATGGGGGCACGAGGGGCACACGTGGGACCCAGGGCACGTGTGGGCATGCTGGGCATGCGTGGGGATGCATGGGCACACTTGGACATGCTTAGACATGTGTGAGCACTCTTGGGCACGTGTGGGCACACCGGGCACGCGTGGACATGCTGAGGCAGGTGTGAACACACTGGGCATGCGTTGGCCCCCTTGGGCACACATGAACATGCTTGGTGTGCCCGGGCACCCGTGATCCCTCTGTGCCCCCTGCAAGAGCCCATGTATGGCAGCCAACACGCGTGCAGGGCTGCGCGCCGGAACACGCGTGTGCGGGGGATCCCGTGTGCACAACACCCACATGTTGGGGGCGCTGCCCATACCGGGGTGGGCGGGGTCCTTGAGGAGGAGGGAGGGTCCTACCTGTGGTCGCTGAGCTCGATAATGGTGTGGTAGAGGGCCGGATTGCGGGGGGGCCGTCACCCTGGTTGAGCGCGGCCGGGACGTGGCGCGGCGCGGGCACCGCCTGCTCCCCCAGCGACCGCCGCCAGGGCTCTGCGCCTGAGGAATGAATGCGAGGGGTCATCACCCCAAAATGACCCTCGACCCCCACCCTTTTGGCCAGGCCGTACCACGCAGGGGGGCGTCCCCAAAGAGCTGCTCCACGTGGGTGAGGATGAACTCCACCACGATGGACTGGACGCGCACCTCCATGAACGCTGCCGTCCCGTTGAAGCCCGTCGCCTCGATGTCTTTCGACCTGTGGGGACACCCGGGGGGGTTGAGGGGGGGGGGGGGGGGGGGTGGGTTTAAGGGGCACAGGGGTGCCCCCAGCCCCCCCCACTACCCTCAGACACCCCCCCCCCCCTCACCGCAGCAGGTTGGGCGCCCAGATGATGGCGAGGTTGCGCGCGTGCATGTTGGTGCGGCTGCTGAAGGACGCCATGCGCAGGAGGTGCCGCATCAGGAACTCCAGGGTCCTGCATCGTGTTAGGGGACGGTGGCACCCACGGGGACACCACTTATGGGGTCCCTGTGTCCCCTGCATCCCCCTCCTCACCTGTAGTGCGGCGCCGGCAGCTCCTTCAGCACCTCCTTGATCTTCACCAAGCGAGCGTCTTCCATCTGGACGGCGACCGCGTCCTGCGGGGATGGGGATGGGAGGGGGGGTGACCTGGGAGACCTCAAGGGTTGGGGACAACGAGAGGGGATGTGGGGACACTCACGGCGAACTTGTCGTAGAGTTGGTAGGTGAGGAGGGGGTTGGGGAGCTCCCGGAAATAGGCCTTGCAGAGCGAGCTGACGCAGTGGATGTCCTGCAGGTAGACGGCGCGGCGCAGGTCGGGGCAGCGGGCGGCGTCGAACTCCTGCCTGGGGTGGGGTGGGGACAGGGGACAAGGGTGGAATAGGATGGGGGCAGAGGAAAAGGATGGGATGGGATGGGATGGGATGGGATGGGATGGGATGGGATGGGATGGGATGGGATGGGATGGGATGGGATGGGATGGGATGGGATGGGATGGGATGGGATGAGATGGGAACAGGGGACAAGGATGGGATGGGATGGGATGGGATGGGATGGGATGGGATGGGATGGGATGGGATGGGATGGGATGGGATGGGATGAGATGGGATGGGATGGGATGGGATGGGATGGGATGGGATGAGATGAGATGAGATGAGATGAGATGAGATGAGATGAGATGAGATGAGATGAGATGAGATGAGATGAGATGGGAACAGGGGACAAGGATGGGATGGGATGGGATGGGATGGGATGGGATGGGATGGGATGGGATGGGATGGGATGAGATGGGGACAGGGGACAAGGATGGGATGGGATGGGATGGGATGGGATGGGATGGGATGAGATGAGATGAGATGAGATGAGATGAGATGGGAACAGGGGACAAGGATGGGATGGGATGGGATGGGATGGGATGGGATGGGATGGGATGGGATGAGATGAGATGAGATGAGATGAGATGATGAGATGAGATGAGATGAGATGAGATGAGATGGGAACAGGGGACAAGGATGGGATGGGATGGGATGGGATGGGATGGGATGGGATGGGATGGGATGGGATGGGATGAGATGAGATGAGATGATGAGATGAGATGAGATGAGATGAGATGAGATGAGATGAGATGAGATGAGATGAGATGGGAACAGGGGACAAGGATGGGATGGGATGGGATGGGATGGGATGGGATGGGATGGGATGGGATGAGATGAGATGAGATGAGATGAGATGAGATGAGATGAGATGAGATGAGATGAGATGAGATGAGATGAGATGAGATGGGAACAGGGGACAAGGATGGGATGGGATGGGATGGGATGGGATGGGATGGGATGGGATGGGATGGGATGGGATGGGATGGGATGGGATGGGATGGGATGGGATGAGATGGGATGGGATGGGATGAGATGAGATGGGAACAGGGGACAAGGATGGGATGGGATGGGATGGGATGGGATGGGATGGGATGGGATGGGATGGGATGGGATGAGATGAGATGGGAACAGGGGACAAGGATGGGATGGGATGGGATGGGATGGGATGGGATGGGATGGGATGGGATGGGATGGGATGGGATGGGATGAGATGGGAACAGGGGACAAGGATGGGATGGGATGGGATGGGATGGGATGGGATGGGATGGGATGGGATGGGATGGGATGAGATGAGATGAGATGAGATGAGATGAGATGGGATGGGATGAGATGAGATGAGATGAGATGAGATGAGATGAGATGGGAACAGGGGACAAGGATGGGATGGGATGGGATGGGATGGGATGGGATGGGATGGGATGGGATGGGATGGGATGGGATGAGATGAGATGAGATGAGATGAGATGAGATGAGATGAGATGAGATGAGATGAGATGAGATGAGATGAGATGGGAACAGGGGACAAGGATGGGATGGGATGGGATGGGGATAAGGATGGAGGAGACATGGATGGGGACAGGGATCAGGAGAGAGGGAGGGGATGGAGGTGGAGGAGGCAAGATAAGAGATGGGGACAGAGAACAGGGATGAGATGAGATGAGATGAGATGAGATGAGATGAGATGAGATGAGATGAGATGAGATGAGATGAGATGAGATGAGATGAGATGAGATGAGATGAGATGAGATGAGATGAGATGGGATGGGATGGGATGGGATGGGATGGGGACAGGGGACAAGGATGGGATGGGGACAGGAGGCAAAGATGGGATGGGAACAGGTGGGGATGGAGATGGAGGGGACAGAGATGGGGTGAGATGGGACAGGAAGTGAATGGAGTGGATGGAGATGGTGATGGAGACAAGGGATGACGGGTGGGGACAGGGATGGAGATGGAAAGGACAAGAAAAGAGATGAGGACAGAGAGGACAGAGATGGGATGGGGACAGGATGGGATGAGGACAAGGATAGGGATGGTGACTTGGATTCAGACAGTGATGGGGATGAGGGTGGGGACAGGGACAGGGACAGCAGGGCCCTCCCCCCTTGGCCCCCCTCAGAGGCCTGGAGGGGTTTCCTGGGGTGGGGTGGGATGGGAGGAGGAGAGGGTGTCTGGGCTGGTCCCTGCCAGCGGGACTCGGGGATGCACAGGGACCTCGGGAACGCCGGGGACACGAGGCCACTGGGGACCCGGGGGTGGGGACACCGGGGCCGAGGGCAGCACTGGGGTCACAGGAAAAGGGGGGCAAAGAACCAAACGGAGTGAAAGAGCAAAACCCCCCCAAACACAGACAAACTGAAAGAGAAAAAGAAAGCGGGAACGAAAAAGGAACTGAAAAGGGAAAAGGGGGAAAAGGGAGCCGGGAGGGAGGGGCTGGAGAGGAGAGGAGGGCGGGGGGCGGGGCTGCCGTGTCCCTGGCCCAGCCCGGCCCAGCCCCATCTCCCTCCCTGTGCTCTCTCCTCTGGTCCTGTCTCATCCTCATCTTCATCTCTGTCCCACCTGGTCCCATCTCCATCTCCATCTCCACCTCCACCTCCATCCCACCTGGTCCCACCTCCATTTCCATCTCCATCTCCATTCCACCTGGTCCCATCTCCATCTCCATCTCCATCTCCATCTCCATCTCCATCTCCATCCCACCTGGTCACATCTCCACCTCCACCTCCATTTCCATCTCCATCTCCATTCCACCTGGTCCCATCCCATCTCCATCTCCATCTCCATCTCCATCCCACCTGGTCACATCTCCATCTCCACCTCCATTTCCATCTCCATCTCCATTCCACCTGGTCCCGTCCCATCTCCATCTCCATCTCCATCTCCATCTCCATCTCCATCTCCATCTCCATCTCCATCTCCATCTCCATCTCCATCTCCATCTCCATCCCACCTGGTCCCATCTCCATCTCCATCCCACCTGGTCCCATCCCATCTCCATCTCCATCTCCATCTCCATCTCCATCTCCATCTCCATCTCCATCTCCATCTCCATCCCACCTGGTCCCGTCCCATCTCCATCTCCATCTCCACCTCCACCTCCACCTCCACCTCCATCTCCATCTCCACATCCACCTCCACCTCCACCTCCACCATCTCCATCTCCATCTCCATCTCCATCTCCATTCCACCTGATCCCGTCCCATCTCCATCTCCTTCTCCATCCCACCTGGTCCCATCTCCATCCCCACCTCCCTCCCTTCCAGTCCTATCTCCACCTTCCCTCAGTCTCCACCTCCCTCCTGCCGCTCCCATCTCCATCCCAACCCCACCCCCAGATCCCTCCTGTTTTCCACTCCTTTGATCCTGTCTGGTCTCCAGCTCTGTCTGAGCTCCCTCTGCCTCCAATCTTCACCCCACCTGCTTCTTCCGCCATCTTCATCATCTCCATCTTCATCCTGCCTTCATCCCAGCTCCTCCAGCTCCATCCCAGCTCCTCCAGCTCCATCCCAGCTGCTCCAGCCCCATCCCACCTCCATCATCTCCATCCTGTCTCCATCCCAACTGCTCCAGCTCCTCAAGCTCCTCAAGCTCCATCCCAGCTGCTCCAGCCCCATCCCACCTTCATCAGCTCCATCTCCATCTCCATTCCACCTGGTCCCATCTCCATCCCAGCTCCTTGAGCTCCATCCCAGCTGCTCCAGCTCCATCCCACCTCCATCAGCTCCATCCTGTCTCCATCCCAACTGCTCCAGCTCCATCCCAGCTCCTCCAGCTCCATCCCAGCTGCTCCGGCTCCATCCCACCTCCATCATCTCCATCCTACCTCCATCAGCTCCATCCTGTCTCCATCCCAACTGCTCCAGCTCCATCCCAGCTCCTCCAGCTCCATCCCAGCTGCTCCAGCTCCATCCCACCTCCTTCAGCTCCATCCTGTCTCCATCCCAACTGCTCCAGCTCCATCCCAGCTCCTCCAGCTCCATCCCAGCTCCTCCAGCTCCATCCTGTGTCCATCCCAACAGCTCCACCTCCATCCCATCTTCTCCATCTCCACCCCAACAGCTCCAGCTCCATCCCCCCCACCCCCAATCCCATCTCCCTCCCCCTGGCCCCGCTCACCGCAGCCTCTGGATGTTGGAGGAGACTCCGGAGAGCCGGTAGATCCCATCCACCACCCCGTGCTGCTCCACGAACTCCGTGCAGCTCCTCAGCACCTGGGGCACTGCGGGATGGGCACCCCGGGGTCACCGGCGCCCGCTGCCCCCACCCCAACCCCCCTCCCCACAGGGAGTTGGGGGTCACCGGGTCCACAGAACCCCCCATTCATGTGGCCACACGGGGTGATCGATCCCCACATTGGCCACATCCTGGGGCCACCCATTCCCTGAGGTCGGAAACACCCCTTGGGGTCCTTTGGGTCCTGCAGAGCGACGCCGCGCTCGGCGAGACCACCGGGACCCCCAAACCTTGGAGGGGCCTCACCGGGAGGCACCACGGCCGCGATGCCACGCTCGGTGAGACCACTGGGACCCCCAAACCTCAGAGGGGCCTCACCAGGAGGCACCACGGCCGCGACGCCGCGCTCGATGAAGCCACTGGGACCCCCAAACCTCGGAGGGGCCTCACCAGGAGGCACCACGGCCGCGACGCCGCGCTCGATGAAGCCACTGGGACCCCCAAACCTCGGAGGGGCCTCACCAGGAGGCACCACGGCCGCGACGCCGCGCTCGATGAAGCCACTGGGACCCCCAAACCTCTGAGGGGGCCTCACCAGGAGGCACCACGGCCGCGACGCCGCGCTCGGTGAGACCACCCGGACCCCCAAACCTCGGAGGGGCCTCACCAGGAGGCACCACGGCCGCGACGCCGCGCTCGATGAAGCCACTGGGACCCCCAAACCTCGGAGGGGCCTCACCAGGAGGCACCACGGCTGCGATGCCATGCTCGGTGAGACCACCCGGACCCCCAAACCTCGGAGGGGCCTCACTGGGAGGCGCCGCGGCCGCGACGCTTGCTCAACCATCGCTGATGCAACCACATGGGCTGAGTCACCGCACTCCCCTCTCCACGGCGCCACCGGTTCCCCGGCTTCCGGTACCCACGGGTGGACCCCCGTGGTGGGCACGGCGGGCACGGGGCGCGTGGCGCTTACCATCCTGCCCCGAGTGCTGGAGATGCTCCTGGAGGTCGCAACCGAACACCCGTTCCTTGGAGCCACCCTTACGCCTCGCCTTGTGCCGCGCCTTCAGCGCCAGCGCCATGGGGACGGCGCGGGCCCCACGCGGGGTCAGACCCTGCCCATGGCCCCGCGGGGCCGGGGGGCGCAGGTGGCGGCGGTGGAAACGGGGAGAGGGGCCCCCGGTGCAGCCTCGAGGCCCGCGGTGGCAGGAAAGCGGCGGCCGCCTTCGAGGCCACTTCCTGCTCCTCGGTGCCTCGAAACCGCAGGGCAGGGCCACCCGGCTGCGCGTTTCCGCGCGCTCCTGCGCGCCCGGGCGTGTCCGCGCACGCTCCTGCCGGTCGGGGCACGCGAGTGGGAGCTGGGGCGGGCGCGTACGCGCTCGGGCACGCGCTGGGGCGTGCGCTGAGGTGCTTGGGCATGAGACAACGATGATGACACGCGCCCGTGCGCGCTCACGTGAGCTGGGGCGCGCTCACAGGCAGCCGTGCATGTGCTCAGGCCTGCATGTGCATGTGATTGTGCACACCCATGCACACTCATGCGAGGTGGGGCGCGCTCACACGCGCCTGTGCGTGTGCTCAGGACTGCTTGTGCACGCCCGTGCACGCTCACGTGAGCTGTGGCACGCTCATATGCACCCGTGCATGTGCTCAGGCCTGCATGTGCACGTGCTTGTGCACGCTCGTACGTGCTCACGTGAGCTGGGGTGCGCTCACTCTCATCCAAGCTTGCACTCAGACTTGCTTTTGCACACCTGTGTGTGCTCACATGAGCTGGGGTGTGCTCACACACACCTGTGCGTGTGCACAGGCCTGCTTGTGCACGCCCATGCACGCTCACGAAAGCTGGGGTGCGCTCACACGCATCCATGCGTGTTCACAGGCCTGCTTGTGCACACCCGTGCGCGCTCACGTGAGCTGGGGTGCGCTCATATGCATGTCTGCATGTGCTCAGGCCTGCGTGTGCACGCCCATGCACGCTCACGTGAGCTGTGGTGCGCTGGAACGTGTTTGTGCGTGCACTTGGGCCTGTTTGTGCACATGCTCAGGCCTGAGCTGGAGTGTGCTTGCACACGCTGGTGCAGGAAGCAACTGTGCTCACACACACTCATGCATGTGCTCAGTCCTGCTCGTGCATGCCCTTGTGTAAGCACACGTGAGCTGGGATGTGCTCACGCACACTTGTGCAGGAGCCACCAATGCTCACACGTGCTTGTGCACACCCATGCACACTTGCATGAGCTGGGGTGTGCTTGCACATGCTTGTGCATGCACTCGGGCCTGCTTGTGTAACACTTCCACGCGAGCTGGGATGTGCTCACCCACTCATGCATGGGCCAACGATGCTCACACACACTTGTGCACACCCTTGCACGCTCATGTGAGCTGGGATGTGCTCACACACGCTCCTGCCTGGGCTGACAATGCTCACACGTGCTCATGCAAGCGCTCAGGACTGCTTGTGCACACAATTTTGCACACCCGTGATGCTCACCTGAGCTGGGCTGTGCTCGCACACCCTCGTGCCTGAGCCGGCGATGCTTGCACACGCTCGTGCACGCGTGCACAGGTCCGTGATGCCCGCACACCCTCACCCGTGCACGCTCGCACCCTCTCGTGGCCGTTTCCCGCACCCAGGATACACCTGCGCACGCTCACGTGAGGCCACACCCCCCGCCCCAACCGGACACACTCGACACGGGGTCCCGGGGTCCCGCGTGGGGTTTATTTACAAGCGGGGCCGCGCGTGGGGAGGGGGCCCCGTCCTATACAGGTTATGTACACACAGGGACCCCCCCCCCCCCTCCCTCGCCAGCCCCAGGGACCCCCCCGCTCCAGCCCCACACCCGGGGGGTCCCCTTGGCAGTTCGGGGGTGGGGGGGGACACGGGGACACAAAGGGGTTTGGGGTGGGGGGGGCGGGGATAGCTGGAAGGGGGAGGGGGGACAGAAGCACCCCAAGTGCTGCCGTGAGGAGAGGGGCTGACCCGGGCTCTGAGGGGATTTTGGGGGGGGGGGGGAGGGGGGGGTCCTGCCCCATGTGGTCCTCAGGGTGTCCCCACGCCCAGGGTGTCCCCACACCGGGGATGCTGCTGCCACCTCCTGTGTGTGTCTCCCACCCTGTGCCAGCAGCGAGGGGACACTTGGGGATCAGAGCTCTGCCTGGGCACCCTGGGGATCAGAGCGATGTCCTGGGCACGGTGCATGTCCCCAGCCTGGGGGGGGGGGGGACATTTGGGGGCGTGTGCTGTGTCCTGGGTCACCTCGTGTGTCCCCGACTGCGAGGGGACACCTGGGGACCACAGCAATGTCCTGGAACTCAGTTCGTGTCCCCAAACCTGAGGGGACACCTGGAGACCACAGCAATGTCCTGGGTCACTTCACGTGTCCCTGATCCTGAGGGGACACTTGGGGACCACAGCAATGTCCTGGGTCACCTCGTGTGTCCCTGATCCTGAGGGGACACTTGGGGACCACAGCAATGTCCTGGGTCACCTTGCATGTCCCTGATCCTGAGGGGACACTTGGGGACCACAGCAATGTCCTGGGTCACCTCGTGTGTCCCTGATCCTGAGGGGACACTTGGGGACCACAGCAATGTCCTGGGTCACCTCGTGTGTCCCTGATCCCGAGGGCACACTTGGGGACCACAGCAATGTCCTGGGGCTCAGTTCATGTCCCCAAGCTCTGTCCTGGTGGTGTCCCCAGCCCCGCACCAGCAGTGAGGGGACCCCTCGTGGACCGAAGCTGCCGGGGGCAGTGGGGTGGGGGGTGGGGGGTGCGGGGGTCCCCGTGTCCCCCCCCCTCCGGCCCCGCTCACACCAGGTGCCCCCGCCCGTTGATGTAGATGCCGTTGGTGGAGGGCTTGGCCTGCAGCCTCCCGTTCTCCTGCACGAAGTGGGTCATGGCCTGCTTGATGGGGTCCTCCCTGCCACCGCCGCCGCCGCCGCCGCCGCCATCCTCCTCCTCCTCCTCCTTGGGCTCCTTCCCCGCCAGCAGCGGCGCTTCCGTCTGCGTCTCGATCTCCCGCACGGTCGAGAGCGTCGAGTAGCTGCGGCCTTCGGGCTCCTCGCTCTGCGGGGGGACACCGTGGGGTCACCAGTGGGTGACCAAGGGCCTTGGGGACGCACGTGGGGCTGGGGGATTCCCACAGGGCTGGGGGGGGGTCTCCCATGGGGCAGGATGGGTGCTGCAGGGCTCCCATGGGGCTGCGGGGCAGAGCTAGGGCCACAGGTACAAGGAGGTGCACAGGTGTGTAAAGGTGTGTGCACATGGGAGGGGGGAGGCTGCACACCCAGAAAGGGGGGGGGTGAACACATTGGGGGTGGGGGTGGGAGAGGGGGGGGTGCTGCACGTGTGCAAGGTGGGTTCACACACACCACCCCCCCAAAAAACACCCCTGCAAAGGGGATTTGCACCCCTAGAGGTGGGGCTGCACCCCCAGAGCCGCATGCTGCAGGCAGAGCCCACGCTCCAACAGCTGCGGCCGTGGGTGGGGTGGGGTGGGTGCAGGTGTGGGGCTGAGCCGGGCACCCCCTGGGCACCCCCCACCCCGTGCCCCCTCACCATGGCGGAGCAGATGCTGGTGCCGCGCAGGCTGTCGGCGCGCAGGCTGCCCTGGCGGCTCTCCGTGCGCAGCTGCAGCGTCTCCTCCAGCTGCAACGGCCACGTCACACCCAGTGCCCCCCAACCCGGACCCCCAGCACCCCATAACCCTGACACCCAGCACCCCACAACCTCATCGGATCCAGCATCCCACAGCCTGGACTCCCTGCACCCTGAGCACCCCCTGACTCAGTGCCAACTGACTTGGGCAACCCAAACCCCATTTCCTTGGGCACCCCAATACCTGTCATCCCAATTCCAACTTCCTTGGGCACCCCAAAATCCGTGGCACCCCAATTCCCATCACTCAGGGTACCCCAAGACCTAGTCTCTTGGGCACCCCAACACCCATTTCCTCAGGCACCTCAGCACCCATCACCCAGTGTGCCCCAAGACCGACTCCTTTGGGTACCCCAACACACATGGCATCCCAGTAGCCATCACCTTAGGTAGCCCAACACCTACTCCCCTGGGCACCCCAATACCCATCACCCAAGTCATCCCAATACCATCACCCAGGGTACCCCAACATCTAGTCCCTTGGACACCCCACCAGCCATCACCCCTGGGTACCGCAACCCAACCATAGCACCCCAATACCCATCACCCAGGGTATCTCAACACATACTCCGTTGGGCACCCCAATACCCATCACCCAAGTCATCCCAATAGCCATCACCCAGGGTACCCCAACACCTACTCCCTTGGCCACCCCACCAGCCATCACCCCTGGGTACCACAACCCAACCATAGCACCCCAATACCCATCACCCAGGATGCTCCAAGACCAACTCCTTTGGGCAACCCAACACCCAGAGCACCCCATCACCCCCCAGCCCGGGTGCCCCCGTACCTGGGTGCGGGTGTCCCCGCTGTGGCTGGAGTGCAGGCGGCGGATGGAGTTCTCCCGCGTCAGCGTCAGCTCCTCCTCACTGGGGACGCGGGGAACGCGCTTAGCACGGGCCCCACCCCCACCCCAGGGTGCTCCCCAACCCCAGGACCCCCCCAGGGTGCTCCCCAACCCCAGGACCACCTGGTCCCACATCCCCTGTGCCCCCACCCCGGGCTCATCTCTTACTACTTCTCGGAGATGCGCTTGGTCTTGCGCTTGTGGTAGAGGGTCAGGACGACGACGACGACAACGAGGACGCAGAGGAGGACGGCGGCGATGACGCCAACCACCACCACCGAGGCCGAGACCAGGTCCACCTTGCGCACCTGGTTGTCTGGGGGGGTGCCCGGGGTGGGGCGGGAGGGCCGTCAGGGGGGTGGGTGGAGGAACACATGGACCCACCCTTATCCACTGCCCACCTGGGACCCTCACACATCACCCACCCAAGAGCCTCACTCGATGCCCACCCCCCTCCATCATCCTGGGGAGGACGTGGGTGCCTGGGAGACCCTCACCCAATGCCCAATTGGGACCCTCACCCAACTCCCACCCATCCCTCGCCCACCCAAGACCCTCACCCAGTGCTCACCCCCCTCCATCATCCTGAGGAGGACGTGGGTGCCTGGGACCCTCACCCAATGCCCACTTGGGACCCTCACCCAACTCCCACCCATTCCTCGCCCACCCAAGACCCTCACCCAGTGCCCACTCGGGACCCTCACTCAGCTCCCATCCGAGATCCTCACCCAGTGCCCACCCAGTGCCCACCTTCGGCGCTGCTCCTGACGCTGACGTTGGCGCGCGCCTCCTTGGTGGCCACGCGGTTGGAGATGCGGCACACGTAGTGCCCGGCGTCGCTGACGGCGAGCGGACGCAGGAAGGCCAAGGTGTCCCCCGTGGCGCGCACGCCCGCGGGCAGCGGTGCCTCCAGCCTGCGGTGGCACCGTCAGCACCCGGCGTGCCCAGGCAGCACCGTGGCCACCGGTGCCGCCATTCCCACGGGTGACGCCCTGCCCGGCCCAGCGAGGCCAGGCCTGCCCGGGCATGGCTGCACCCGCCACGCTCGCCCGTGCCGTGGCCCTCAGCATCGGCACGCCCGGGTGGGCACCGGCACCGCGGGGGGCAGGGGACACAGGACATGGGTGGGACATGGCAGGGGGACACGGGACAAGGGACATAGGTGTGGACATGGTGGGGGGCACTGCAGGGATATGGGCACGGTGCCAGGGCAGGGGACACGGGGCATGGACACGGCAGGGACATGGGACAGGAGACACGGGACACGTAAGGGACATTGGCACGGGAGGGGACATTGGACAGGGCATGGGGAACATGGCTGGGGCTGTCTTGGGGGGGTCCTCACCGTGTCCAGTTGTAGGAAGGGGGGGGGTTGCCCTCGCCCAGGCAGGTCAGCGCCGCCCCTTCCGTGCCCTCCTGCCACCCCTCCGAGTGCCCCAGCACCGATGCGTCCGACAGGTCTGGGGACAGGTGACACTCAGCCCACCATGGCCCTCAGCGACCCACAATGTCCCCCATGTCCCTGGTGCCCCCCTATGCCCCTCAACGCCCCCATGCCCCCCTTGTCCCTCAACGCCCCTCAATACCCCCATGTCCACCTCATCCCCAATGCCCCCCATGCCCCTTGACGCCCCCATGTCCCCCTCGTCCCTGACGCCCCCCATGCCCTCAACACCCCCATGTCCCCCTCGTCCCTGACGCCCCCCATGCCCTCAACACCCCCATGTCCCCCTCGTCCCTGGTGCCCCCCATGCCCCTTGACACCCCCCCACGCCCACCCCCTCCATGCCCGGTGCCGCACAGGCGACGCTGAGGACGTGTGTGATCCTCTTCTCGTGGCTGAGGCCGGGATGTGCCACCACGCAGGTGAGGCTCTTCCCGTTCATGCTGCGCCCGGGCACCAGGTAGAACTCGCTGGTGACGGAGGCGGAGCGGGCGTGCGCCGAGCGCCGCGTGGTGTTGGTGCCACGCACCTCGGTCTCCCAGCGCACCGAGGGCACGGGGTTGCCCTCGGCCGTGCACGAGGCCGCCAGAGTCCGGCCTTGCCCTTCCTCCAGCGGTGGCCCCGGGTTCAGGATGGGCAGCGGTGGCACTGCGGAGGGCACCGGTGTCACAGCGGCACCCGCAGGCGCTGTCCCCACAGCTCCATGCCCACCAC
Source organism: Tapera naevia (assembly GCA_033556795.1). NCBI lineage: Eukaryota > Metazoa > Chordata > Aves > Cuculiformes > Neomorphidae > Tapera > Tapera naevia. The sequence continues at coordinate 20,266 of JAUMJJ010000228.1, forward strand.
CTCATGCCTGCTGCCCCCTCACCCTGTGCCCACCTCTCCATGCCCACTGCCACCTCACCATCACCCCACCCTCAAGACTCTACGCCCACCACCATCACCCCATGCCCACCTCCCCATGGCCACCACCATCACCCCATCCTCATGACCCCATGCCCACCTCCCGACGCCCATCACCCCATCAGCCCATGCCCACCACCATCAACCCATCCTCACCACCCCATGCCCACCAACACCACTCCATTCTCATGACCCTGTGCCCATCTCCCCATACCCATCACCCTGTCACCCCATGACCATCACCATCACCCCAATCTCATGACCCCGTACCCACCTCCGTGCCCATCACCCTCTTCCCATCCTCATCACTCTCCAGTGTCCTCCCCATGGTCCCACCGTGGCTCCCCTGCCCCCTCCCATCCCCAACACCCCATCCTCACCCTCCCCAACTCCCTCCCTGCCCCCCATCTCCCCCAATCCCCACGGCCTTCGTGTCCCCAACACCCTCCACCTCCCCAGTGTCCCCAGTGTCCCTCAGGGCCCTTTGTGTCCCCCATGAGCCTCAACATCCCTCATGTGCCCACGTCCCCGGTGCCCTCGATGACCCTCAATGCCCCTTGATGTCCACTGTGTCCCCAACACCCTCAATGTCCCCAACAGCCCCAGCGCCACCCACGGCCCTCAACGACCTTCAGTGGCCACCATGTCCCCAAGCTCTCCATGACCCTGGTGACCCCATGGCCCTCAACACCCTTCAATGCCCACCATGGCCCTCAATGCCCCCCACGTCCCCTTTGCCCCTGGTGCCCCCGGTGCCCCCATGCCCCTCCCGGGCACTCACCCAGCACCTTGAGCGTCAGGTGCCCCTCAAAGTTGCCCAGAGGGAAGGTGATGAGGTGGCACTCGTAGTCGCCCTCATCACCCTGCACGGCGTTGCGCAGGACGATGGCCCCATCCTCCAGCGTGCCCTCGGCCCCGCGCAGCACGCGCCCGGTGTACGGCTCCTTCACGTGTTCCCCGTGTTCGCGGTTCAGCACGGCCACCTCGGCTCTCTGCCCGCCCGGGCCCCGCTTCAGCCACGTCACCTGCACCACCTTCTCCCGGTCCCGTTCCTGCGCCCGGTACCGGCACGGCAGAACCACGTCCTGGCCCAGCACCGCCGTCACGCTGCGCTGCATCTCCACCACGCCCGCCAGGCCGCCTGCGGGGCACACGCGTGGGCTGGGGCACGCTCAGGCTCACACACGCATCCACGCGAGAGCACTGGAACACACTTGTGCTCGCACACGCTCCAGCACACTCTGACACGCTTGTGCTTGCACACGCAACCACGCGAGAGCTTTGGACGTGCTCAGGCTTGCACACGCATCCATGCAGCATCGCTGGGACATGCTTGTGCACGCTCTGTCACACTTGTGCTTGCACACACAGCTGTGCAAGAGCACTTGGGCACGTTTGGGCTTGCACATGCACCCGTGCAAGAGCATTTGGACACATGCACATTCTGACACACTTGTACACACATCCCTGTAAGAGCACTTGTGCATGCTCGTGCTTGCACACTTATCCATACAACATCACTAGGGTACCCTCCAGCACATTTGTGCTTGCACTCACACCCATACTTGCACTCACGCCCATACTTGCACATGCTCTAACACAGTTGTGCACGCTTGTGCTTGCACTCACATCAGTCGTGTGCCTGCATGCTTGTACACGACCATGTGTGTTTGGGCATCCTTGTGCTGGCACAGACATGCTCACACACACCTGGGCAGGTTCACGTGTGCCCAGGCACACTCAGACACGCTTGGGCATGTGTGCAGACACCTGCACACACCTGTGTGTGCTCATGCTCATGTACTTGGGCACACTCCCTAACACCTTTGAACGCATGTGCACGCTCTCACACATGCTTGGGCACAGTCACACGTACACAGGTGCATTCATCCATGCTCACACGAACGTGGGCTTGCTTGGGCACACTTGCAGACACTTGCACACACATGTGTGCTTGTGTACACTAACACCAATGCACACCCTCACACACACTTGGGCACCCTCACACGTACGCAGGTGCATCCATCTACGCCCACACGTACTCGGGCACACTTGCACACGCACGATCTCACCTGGGTACCCTTGCACACACCTGGGCACACTCGGCCCTGCCTGCACGCCCGCTCCCACGGGCTCCCACGTTCCCCGCACACGCGTGTGCGATGCCGGGCGCTGCCGGGGCGCGGTGCGGGACCCACCCAGCCGCTCGGCGACGCCGGGGGAAGCCGCTCGTCCAGCCCAACCGGCCGGCGCACATACCGGGCGCTGCCACGGCTTGCGGAGGGCGCCCGCCCCCGCTGCACCCCGGGGCTCCCCGACGAGCCCCCCAGCCCCAATAATTACCCCCCGATTAATCGCCAGATTAATTAAATAATTGGGCGCTGCCCCGGCCCTGAGTCACGGCCACCGCGGCGCTGCCTCAGTTTCCTCTCCCGCCGCGATCGGTGCGGGGGGGGTCCCCGGGGGTTCGGTTTTAGCGTGGGGGTCAGGGTGGGGGTCGGGGTGCCGGGGCTGGCGAGCGGCCCCCGCCGCGGGGCGTCCCCACCCAACGGGGCCAACGCGTGGGAACGGAGCTGGAACGGGGCAGGGAACCGGCAAAACCGGATCCCGTGATCCCCACGCCCCGGCCGGGACCGCGGCACCGCGAGGGGGGTGCCGGCTGCACACGCGTGTGCACCCCAGCTTTGCACCAACACGTGTGCACAGAGCAGCGTCACCCCCTGGCGTGGGCACCAGGGCTGCGTCCTGCACACGCGTGTGCACTTGTGCCCCTCGAGTCACATCCCTGCACACGCGTGTGCACTCGTGCCTCTTGGGAGCACAGATGTGTGTGCACCAGGGTCAGGTCCTTGCACACGCGTGTGCACTCGTGCCTCTTGGGAGCACAGATGCGTGTGCACCAGGGTCAGGTCCTTGCACACGCGTGTGCACTCGTGCCCCTCAGATGACACAGGTGCGTGTGCACACCCCCGCATACACTCACACAGACCCCTCCCCAACGCACGCCCCCACGCGTGTGCAATCTCACACGCGTGCCCACCCCATGTGTCTCGCCCCCCCTCTCACCGTGGGTGATACATCAGCACCCACCTGTGCGGGGGCCGCAGCCCTGACCCCGCCCCTCACAACATAAAGCCCCCGACCCCCCCCGGGATGTGACGTCACCGCCCCCCACCCCGCCCCCCCCGCCGCGGCGCCAGCCCGTTCCCACGGGTCCCGACAGTGGGGAAACTGAGGCACGAGGAGGGGGACAGGGGGTGCCCCCCCCTAATCGTGGGGGGAGACATCAGGGAGGGGCAGGGGGGAACCCTCCGGGCAGACACCCCCTCCCCCGCTGCCAGGTGTCCCCAGAGGGGTGCGCCCCGTTCCCACGGTGCCCCCCCAACCCCCACTCTGCCCCCACACTGGGGCTGGGGACATGGGGAAGCGCAGGTGTGAGCGCGGGGACACGCACGCACACGCATGTGCACGCACACAGGGACACAAGTGCACACACAGACACAGGTGCACACGCGGACACACACGGATGTGCACACACAGACACACGGACAGACACACGGACGTGCGTGCACACGCGTGAGCGGTGCCCGCAGCGCAGCCCCTGGCACAGCGAGCACCCACGCACATCCTGCCCTGCCCGGACACACGGACAGACAGACAGGCACACAGACACACGGACACGCTCAGACAGACGCATGGACACAGGTGCGAAGCTGCAGGTGCGCACACACACACATGCACATGCACACACACACACACAAGTGCACACGCGTGTGCACCCCGTGCCAACCCTTCCCCATCCTGGGGTACCGGTCCCCCCGGTTCCCCCCTTCCTCCTCGCCCCGGGGCGACCGGTACCCCCAGACCTGTTTTCCCACGCCATGGGTACCGGTAACCCCCGCTCCTCCCAGTCCCCTCGCCCTAGGGTATCGGTACCCCCGGTCCCGTTTTCCCACACCAAGGGTTACCGGTCCCCCCGGTCCCCCCCCAATCCTCCTTGCCCCGGGGCGACCGGTACCCCCGGTGCCCCGTCCCGTTTTCCCACGCCATGGGTACCGGTACTCCCGCCCCCGCCGAGTCCGGCAGCCCCGGGGCTACCGGTGCCTCCCATCCTCCCTCGCTTTGGGGCTACCGGTCCCCCCGGCTCCCCATTGCCCCTGTCCCGGTTCCCCCCAAGAGTCCTGGCCCCCCCCCCGCCCCCCCCGGTCCGGTTTCCCACCCGCCCCCGTCCTGGTTCCCGAGGGTCCCGCTGGCCCCCCGCACCCCTCCCGAGGGTCCCTCCTTACCGGTGGCGGCGAGGAGGACGAGGACGAGGAAGAAGAGGAAAAGGAGGAGGGGGCTGCAGGGCGCCCCGGGCCGCATCCCGGGGGGGGCCATGCGGGTTCGGGGGGGCTCACGGCGCGGCGGTGACCCCGGCCAGCACCATCCGGGCCGAACCGGGACCAACCGGGGGGAATCGAGTGGAACCAGGTAGAACCGGGATCTTCCGGGTAAGTCCTGCCGGGACGAACCGGGCGGTACCGGGACGAACCGGGCTGCTCCGGGCGGTACCTGGACGAACCGGGAGGTACCGGGACGAACCGGGCTAAGCCCTATCAAGCTGCCCCGGACGGTAGCGGGAGGGGGGGGTCCCGGGGGGTCTGGTCCAGTCGCGCGGAGGGGCCCGAGCTGCGCTGCTCCGGGACGGGACCGGGGGGCGGGGCCTGGGAGGCGGGGGCGGGGCCGGGCGGGAGGACCGGTCGGGCCGGTCCGGGCAGGGCGGGGCGGGCGGGGCCTCGGGGGCGGGACTTGGGGTGGGCGTGGCCGGAGGGACCGGTCGGGCCAGTCCGGGCAGGGCGGGGCCGTGGTAGGCGGGGCCTGGAGCGGGCAGGGGACGGAGTCCGGGACCAGTCCGACAGGACCGGGCAGGGCGGGGGCGCTGGGGGTGGGGCTTAGGGGGGGCGGGGCCTGGGACCAGTCCGGCGGGGCCGGGATGGGCGGGGCTTGTGTCGGTGGGGGCGTGGCTTGAGACCGGTCGGGCTAGTTCGGACGGGGCGGTTTATAAATGGGCGGGGCTTAGAGAAGGGGGCGTGTCCTGGGCCGGGCGGGGCGGGGATGCGCGGTCTTAAAGCAGCAATGGCCCCTCGAGGGGTTGGGGGGCACTCGGTGCTTCCTCATCCTGGCCCAACCCGCCCCCATCCCCCTGCAACTGACACCCCCATTCCCTCCCAGTCGATTCCCCCTTTCCCAGTCCCCCATTAACCCCTCATGTCCTTCCCAGTGTCTCCCCCCGCAAGGGTGAGACCCCACAGACACCCCAAATTTCTCCCCAAACCCTGGGACAGAGGAAGGAAGGGAGGGGAGGGGGTTGGGGGTTGGCACTGACATCACACACCACCTTCCCCCCCCAAATCTGGGGTCCCCAAATCCCACCAGACACCAAAGTGAAAGAGGGGAGTACGGGGGGGTACGAACATGGCAGTTTATTGGCACAGCAAGAGCTGGGGGGGTGGAAGGGAAACAGGGGTGAGATGGGGGAGAGCAACTCTGCAGGGACCGGGCACACCTCATCACAGCAGTGACTGACACAGCTCAGCCCTGCAAAGACCCCCACCTTGGGGTGCCCCGACCCAACTTCTGTAGGGAGGAATGGGGGGGCTAAGGGCGGGGAGCAGGGCCCCCCGAGTTGCCTGGACCCCTCAGGCACTCCCCGCCTCGGAGCTCTCTGGAGATGGGTCCTTGGCAGCGGCGCAGAGGTGGAAAAGGCCTGGGGGAGAGAGGATGTGATACGGGGACTCACTTGCCCCTTGAAACTCATGGGTGCCCTGCGGAGCCTGGGCACAGCTTGGCACAGCAGTGACCCCATCCCCTGGGTGCCGGGTACCTGCAGAACTGGTGAGGACAACGGCGACCCAGCCCAGGATGTAGGACCAGGAGAAGCGCCAGGCGGCGCGGGCCGGTGCCAGGATGCTCAGCGTGCCGCCCGTGTACAGCGCCAGCGCCAGCAGCGCCAGCAACCCTGCGGGCACAGGGGATGCGTCAGCGGCGCCGGCTGGGGCAGCGTGAGAGCTGAGAGCGGGCACAGCTCAGCACAGCAGTGACCCCATCCCCACCCTGCAGAGACCAGCACAGCTCAGCCTGCAGAGACCCCATTCCATCCCTGTAGAGCCCGGGCACAGCTCAGTACAGGAGTGACACCATCCCTGCCCTGCAGAGAACAGAGAGAGCCCAGCACAGAAGGGATGGGCACAGCTCAGAATGCAGAGCCCGGGCACAGCTCAGCACAGCAGTGATGCCCCCTACCCCCTCCCCTCTTCAGCCCCAGTCCCCACGTACCAGCCAGGAGCAGGGTGACGCCGGCCACACGCACACGTGCCCGCTGGCACCTGCTGGCAGTGACAGAGACCCCCAGGGCGAGGCCGCCGGCGGCGGAGAGCACCGAGAGCACCATCAGCACCCGCGTGGCCTCCCATAACACTGCGGGGGCAGGGAGAGGGGACACACACACAACAGGGGTTGGGGGCATCTGGGGGGGCACACGGGACCCCATCCCTGCCCTGCAGAGCCCGGGCACAGCTCAGCGCAGCAGTGACCCCGTCCCCGCAGAGCCCAAACGCGCTCGTCACCCCTTCAGGCCGTACCAGGGGTGCCGGGGTGGGGGTGGCAGAGGCCCCCCAAGCAGCTTCGCCACAGCCCCAGGCTGGCAGGGCCACTTGTCCCCCGGTGCTGCAGCCAGAAGTCGGTGGCTGTGGCGGCCAGGAGCAGGGCCAGCCCAGTGGCCCCACACAGCAGCCCCCCGCCTGCTGGCATCACTGTGGGGACAGAGGGGACAACGGTGGGGACATCTCTGGGGGGGCACTCATGGGGACATCTCTGGGGGTACACGGGAGCGGCAGCACCAGGGGAACACTGGGGGTACTCGGGGGCAGCAGGACCAGGGGATGCAGGGGACACCCATGGGGACATCTCAGATGGACTTGGGGTTACTTGGGGTGGCACCTCCAGGGGACATAGGGGTACCCGGGGGTGGCAGCAGCAGGGGAAACAGGGGACACACATGGGGACATCTCTGGGGGACAGGGGGCTACCCAAGGTGACACCTCCAGGGGATGCAGGGGGCACCCATGGGGTCACATTTTGGGGGGGGGGGGGGGTGTCAGTGGAAGCCAGGGTGGCACCTCAGGGACAAAGGGATGCTGGGTGGGGTGGCATCTCGGGGACAGTGCGGGCACCCAGGGTGGCATTGTGGGGTCTCTGGAGGAGCAGGGGGAGCCTCACTGGGGACATGGGGACACCAGAGGGGATGGTAGATGGGAGGGGACACAGGGACATCACTGGGGGTCAGGGGTCTCAGGGTGGAGGGGGAAAGTGGGACATGGGGACAGACCCCCCCGGGCCACTCACCCACCTTCAGCACCCACCTTCAGCACCCAAGGTGCCCCATGGCCGCTTTCCCTCTGTCCTGTGTTCCTCTGTCCTTCTGTCACCCTGTCCCCCGGGGTGGAGACAACGGGGGCGCATGTGGCACTGCCATTGTTGGGGACACAAAGCCGAGAAGGCTCTGGGTGCTGCTGTCACCCGGGTGCTGATGCAGCCAAACCGTTGTCCCCACTGATGTCCCCCCCGCCCTCCCCTCGGTGGCACCGAGGCGGGGGGGGGCATGGGACACGGACAGGGTCCCCTCTAGGGTGCCAGCACCCAGGGACAGAGGGGACATCGCCACAGGTAGGATCAGGCCTGGGCAGTACTGGGGACCCCAAGGTCCCCAGGACAGGGAGGACAGCAGGGATACTGGGGAGACAGGGGACATGGGGAATGGAGGGGGACACCAGGGATACTGGGGAGACTGGAGACATGGGGGACAGGGGGGGACATGAGGGAGACTGGGGACACTGGGGGACACGGGGGTCAGCAGGAACAGGGCCAAAGGGGGTGGGGTCAGCACCCTGGTGTCACCACCTAGGTGTCACACACAGGGAGGCAAAGACACACACACACACACACACACACACGTGTGCTGCACGTGTGTGTGCCCAGACACCACAGCCTAGTGCACACACAGAGCCCTCACACACGTGTGCACACACCCCCACACACCCCTGTGCACCCTTGCACACGTGTGTGCACACGTGCACTCCCACCCCCACGTGCACCCAAGTGCACACACGTGTTCACATGCACACTCACGTGTGCACAGGCAAGCACACAGACACCCACACGTGCCCTCATGCACACACACACTCTCATGTGCTCATGCACACACGTGCACACAGACGTGCACACCGACGTGCACACACATGTGAGCATGCACACGCATGTGCACACGCACACGCATGTGCACACGCACACGCGATCCCCAGCTCAGAGCGCGTGGGGCAAGAGGAGGGGGAGGAGGATGCTGAGGCCGAAGCTGGAGCGGCTGCAGGGGGCGGTCCCGGAGGAGGGGGCGCTGCTGGGGGGATCTAGGAGGAGGGGGTGGGGAAATGAGCTCAGGGGCTGCACAGGACCCCGCGCCCCGAAACCAGGGGGAGAGGCTCGCAGCACCCCCAAAGCACCCCCAGCCCCGCTGCGAGGGTGAGGATGATGGTCCCACCCCAGCCTTAATGCAGGGTGGGAGTCCCCCCCCATTCCCAGTGCCAGCATGAGGGTCCCCCCCAATCCCACTGCAAGGGTGAGAGTCGTCCCCCCCATCCCCGATGCCAGGGTGAGGGTCCCCCCCCTCCCTAACGCAGGGTGGGGGTCCCCCCCATTCCCAGTGCCAGGGTGAGGGTCCCGCCCCCTCCCTAACGCAGGGTGGGGGTCCCCTCCCATTCCCAGGGCCAGAGTGAGGGTCCCCCCCACAGCCCCAGTGCAGGTTGAGGGTCCCCCCCAGTCCCACTGCAAGGGTGAGAGTCGTCCCTCCTCATCCCCGATGCCAGGGTGAGGGTCCCGCCCCCTTCCTAATGCAGGGTGGGGGTCCCCCCCATTCCCAGTGCCAGGGTGAGGGTCCCTTCCACAGCCCCAGTGCGGGTTGAGGGTGCCCCCCCAGTCCCACTGCAAGGGTGAGAGCCCGTCCCCCCACCAAAGCCGTGATGCCAGCGTGAGGATCTCCCCTATACCCGATGCCAGGGTCGGGGTCTGCCCCATCCCCGATGCCAGGTGGGGTCCCCCCTCACCTTCGAGGCGCAGCGTGACCTCCCCGCAGGCGCAGTCCCGCTCGCCCAGCAAGAGGCAGCCGTAGGTGCCCTCGTCCTCGGGGCGCAGATGCTGCAGCAGCAGCACCCCGGGGGTGCCCAGGGGACCCCCCAGCGCCGCTCGCCCCCCGTAGCGTGGGTGGCAGAGGGGGGGGTCCCCGAGGCGGCGGCTGCACACGGCGAGGCCCGCGGGGTCCCCCAGAAAGTGCCAGCGCTCAGCCCGCAGCCGGCCCAGGGGGGTCCCCGCCGCGGGGCACCCCAAGGTCACGCTGGAGCCCCGAGAGCCGCGGGCGAGCGCGCGGCTGCCGTGAGGGCACAGCTGGCACCCGGCTAGGGGGTGGCCGTCGGGGGGCGGCGCCGGGGGGCCTGGGGACAGTGGGGATGTCACCTTGGGAAGCGGGAATGGGTGGCCCTGGGGACCCCCACCCACCCAGGGTACGGGAATGGGGGGCAAAGGGGATCCCCCACCCACTCACACACCAGGGACATTGCAGGGGGAACCCTTGGCACCCCAAGACACCCATGGCCATGGGGGACACCGTGGGGGGACCCTCACCCACCCAGGGTACGAGAATGGGGGGACCTCGGGGACACCCACCCCCCGGGGACACTGGGGGGGGACCCTCTCCCTCCCTCGGACAGGGGGCACTACGAGAAGACATTGGGGACCCCCACCCACCCACGGCCAGGGGTGACACTACAAAGGGGACCGTGGGACGCCCCAGCCCTTCCCCCTCCCAGACACAGGGACCTGAGGACAGAGTTGGGGTCCCCTCCGTGCCCCCTCCCTCCCCATCCCGGACCCACCGGAGGGCGCAGGGGTCGCCCCAAGCCCCAGGGGCAGCAGCAGCAACAGCCACATCGCGGGGCGGTGGCCGGGGGGGCGGGACGGGGCGGGAGGGGGCGGCACCGAGGAGGGGGGGGACATACACGACATGGGACAACTCCCCCCCTTGGGCTAGCGGGGGGCCCCCAGGTGTAAACTGGGACAGGATCAACCTAGGACCCGGGGGGTCATTGTCACCCCCAGGTCTCATCACTGTCCCCAGTGCTGGAGGAGGCTCAGGGTGGTCCTGGGGGTTCACTGTCACCCCCTTGTCCCACCCAGCATGTCCCCATCAACCCTTGTCGCATCCTCTCACCCAGCCCCCCCCCCCCCCCCCTCCATGCACCAAACCCACCAGGTCTCAGCATGAAGGAGTCGGGGGGCCTCTCCCTTGGGGGGGGGGCTGACTCCCTGCCCCCCTCCCGCCCCCGATCCCCCCCAATTCTCTCAGGCCCCAAAGCTGCTCCTCCCCCCAATTTTTCATCCCCCCCCCTCCCTCCTAGACCAGAGCAGGGAGGGGGTGTGTGGGGTGTGTGCGTCCCCCCCCAGGGCCCCCCCCCTTGGTGAGGGTCCTGTGCCAGTGCTGTGGGAAGAACCGGACTCCCCCACTCCGTGGGGAAACCACACCCAGAGCCTAAGCGCTGCCCCGTGTCCTTTATTGGGTGGGGGGGCACCCCAAGGGACCCCCCCCAATTCCGTTACACCCTCCCCTCTTTTTCCTGCCCCCCCCCCCTTCCCCTCAATCCTCCAGGTTGCGGAAAGCCGTCTGCATCTCCTCGTTGAGCTGCGCGAAGGCTGCCATGATGTTGGCTTCACCGTCCTTCACCGGGTCCTGGGACACAGGGGATGAGGTGGCATCACCCCCCACCCACCATGGGGGAAGGAGGGGGTCGCAGCCCCCGCAACAGCCCCCCCAAAATGAACCCACCTTGAATTTCATGGAGCTCAGCTTGTACAGGATGTCCCCCAGGTTCTCGCGGATGGTGGCCCAGGTGACGCGGCGCTCACCTGTGGCGGTGGCCTCCACCGCGTGCCGCGCCAGCTCGTAGAAGGTCACCATGTTCTGCAGCATCCCCACGGTCTTGTAGAAAGGGCAGAACCTGGGGGGGGGTGCAGAGAGTGGTCAGGGGGTGCAGGGGGTGTGGGGCTGAGGGCTGTGAGGGGGTACCTGTCGTAGGAGGAGTAGCCGTTCTGCTGCAGGAAGTCATCCTTGAGGAGCTTGGCCACCTCCAGGGTCACCTTGTCTGCCTCAGCGAGGGATGCCTGCGGGGGGCGGGGCTGGGGTGGCTCTGTCCTCCATCCCATCCCATCCTATATCTCCATGTTGTATCCCCATATCTCCATCCCATCCCATCCCATCCCACCCACCCCACCCCATCCCATCCCATCCCATCCCATCCCATCCCATCCCATCCCATCCCATCCCATCCCATCCCATCCCATCCCATCCATCCCATCCCATCCCATCCCTGTCCCCATCCCATCCCACCCCATCCCATCCCATCCCATCCCATCCCATCCCATCCCATCCCATCCCATCCCATCCCATCCCATCCCATCCCTGTCCCCATCCCATCCCATCCCATCCCATCCCATCCCATCCCATCCCATCCCAATCCTGTGTCCCCATCCCATCCCATCCCAATCCTGTGTCCCCATCCCATCCCATCCCATCCCATCCCATCCCATCCCATCCCATCCCAATCCTGTGTCCCCATCCCATCATGTCCCTATGCCACATCCCACATCGGGATCCACTTCCCCATTGCCATCCCATTCCATCCTTTCCCATGCCATCCCATGTCTCCATCCCATCCCATCTCATCTCACCCCACCCCCCCATCCCATCCCATCCCATCCCATCCCATCCCACCCCATCCCATCTCATCTTACCCCATCCCATCCCATCTCACCCCATCCCACCCCATCCCATCCCACCCACCCCATCCCATCCCATCCCATCTCATCTCACCCCATCCCATCCCATCCCATCCCATCCCACCCCATCCCATCCCACCTCATCCCATCCCATCCCACCCCACCCCATCCCATCCCATCCCATCTCATCTCACCCCATCCCATCCCATCCATCCCATCCCATCCCATCCCATCCCATCCCATCCCATCCCATCCATCCCATCCCATCCCATCCATCCCATCCCATCCCATCCCATCCCATCCCATCCCATCCCCATCCCATCCCATCCATCCCATCCCATCCCATCCCATCCCATCCCATCCCATCCATCCCATGCCCATCCCATCCCATCCCATCCCATCCCACCCCATCCCATCCCACCTCATCCCATCCCATCCCACCCCATCCCATCCCATCCATCCCATCCCATCCCATCCCATCCCATCCCATCCATCCCATCCCACCCCATCCCATCCCACCTCATCCCATCCCATCCCACCCCATCCCATCCCATCCCATCCCATCCCATCCCATCCCATCCCATCCCATCCCATCCCATCCCATCCCTATCCTGTGTCCCCATCCCATCCCATCCCTATCCCGTGTCCCCATCCCATCATGTCCCTATGCCACATCCCATATCTCCATCCCATCCCATCCCACCCCACCCCATCCCATCCCTGCTCCCACCTTCCCGACCAGCTGACGATCTCCGCCAGCTCCTCCTCCTCCTGCAGGATCTCCCTGGCGCGGCGCCGCAGGGCGGGGAACTCGGGGTGCAGACGCTCGTAGTGGGGCTCCAGGGCGCGCAGGTACCGGGCTGTAGCTGATCAACCAGTTCAGCGACGGGAAGTGCTTGCGCTGCGCCAGCTTCTTGTCCAGCCCCCAGAACACCTGGGGGGCACCGGGGGGGTCAGGAGGGGGTCAGGTTGGACTGGGGGGGGCCCTGGGGGACAGGGAGTCAAGGGGGAATCAAGGGGTGTCAGCGGGAGTCAGGATGGACTGGGGGATCCTGAGGGTCAGGGGGGACATTGGGGGCCAAGGGTGGGGGTCAGGATGGATTGAGGGGTCAGGGGTTCATAGGGATTCATGGGGGATGGGGGGGTCAGGATGGGCTGGGGGTCAAAGGGGTTGGGGGGGGGGTCCAGGGGGTGTCTGGGTGGCTAAGATGGGTTTGAGGGGCTATGATGGATTGAGGGGGCCATGCCTGGTCTGGGGGGGGCTCTTCTGGGTCTGGGGGGGCTGTCCTGGGTCTGGGGGCGGGGGGGCTGTGCTGGGTCTGGGAGGAGCTGTCCTGGGTCCTGGGCCTGCGGGGGGGCTGTCCTGGCTCTGGGGGGGGGGGCTCTGCTGGGTCTGGGGGCGGCTGTTTTGGGTCTGGGAGAGGATGTGTTGGGTCTGGGGGGGCTGTCCTGGGTCTGGGGGGGGCTGTGCTAGTCTGGGTCCCCACACCCCCCCTCACCTGCACGATGCCCAGCGTGGCCGAGGTGACGGGGTCCGAGAAGTCCCCTCCAGGTGGGGAGACGCTGTGGGGACAGCGGGTGGGGGGGCTCAGGGGGTACAAGGTCGAGTTTGGTTCCCCCCCCCCCAGACCCCCCCATACTCACGCCCCGACGATGCTGACGCTGCCCTCGCGTGTGGGGGATCCCAGGCACCGCGCTCGCCCCGCGCCGCTCGTAGAAGGACGCCAGGCGCGCGCCCAGGTACGCGGGGTAACCGCTGTCTGTGGGGAGGGGGCGTCAGGGGGTTGGGACCCCCCACCCACCTGCGGCTGGAAGGGGGGGTGGTGGTGTAGGACCCTCACCCGCTGGCATCTCGGCCAGGCGCCCCGAGATCTCGCGCAGCGCCTCGGCCCAGCGCGACGTCGAGTCGGCCATCATGGAGACGTGCAGCCCCGTGTCGCGGAAGTTACTCGGACAGCGTGATACCTGCGTGGGGCACAGCCCTCGCACACTTGGCACTGTAACCCCTTGCACGCTCAGCACAGCCCTACACCCTTTGCACACTCAGCACAGCTCCTTGCACACTCAGCCTGTGCTCCAGGGAGCACACGGTCACCCACCTGCGCCCCCACCCCTGCATACGGTTGGGTGCACAAGGGGTCTCCCAGGTGCACACTCACCTGTGCACACTCCCACACCCCCTACACACACTCCTTCCCCCCCGCCCCATGACCCCCACACCCACCAGTGTAGATGGAGGCCTCGCGGGCGGCCACCGGCATGTTGGACGTGTTGGCCACCAGTGTTGTGCGCTTCATGATGGTCTCCGTCCTCCCGTCCACCTCCATGGTCAACTGGGGGTGGCGTCACCATCACCGCCCAGCCACCGGTCCCCTGGTGTCCCCCTCACCCACTGCTTCCCCGTTCCCCACCTCAGGAAGTCCCGCAGGACCTCAGACATCTCGTTGCCCGCGCTCGCCGCAGCCCACGTAGACGATGATGTCACTGTTGGAGTACTTGGACAGGGACTGGGAGATGACGGTTTTGCCGCAGCCAAAGGCACCCGGGATGGCCGTGGTGCCACCCTGGACACACCTGGGATGGGGACACGTGGCTGGGAGTGGTGGCTGCGGTCCTCAATACCACCCTGTTGTGTCCCCACAGAGGTGGCAGGGACCCCTGTCCCATTCTTGTCCCCATCCTTGTCACCATCTCCATCCCCATCCCTCTCCCCACTCTTGTCACCACCCCTGTCCCCTGTCACCACTTCTGTCCCCATCTCCATCCCCATCCTCATGCCTGTTCCCATCCCCTCTCCCCCTCCGTGTCCCCATCTCTTCTCCTGTTCCCATCTCCTCTCCCTATCCCCATCCCTGTCCCTGTCCCCATCCCCTTCCCCCATCCCCTCTACCTGTCCCCATCCCTGTCCCCCTCCCCATTCCCCTCCCATCCTTGTCTCCATCCTCGTGCCTGTTCCCATCCCGTCACCCCATCCCTGTCCCCATCTCTTCTCCCTGTTCCCATCCCCTCTCCCCATCTGTGTCCCCATCTCTTCTCCCTATTCCCATCCATTTTCCCTATCCCCATCCCTGTCCCCATCCCCATTCCCATTCCCCATCCGCTCTCCCTGTCCCCATCCCTGTCCCCATCCCCATTCCATTCCCCATCCCCATCCCCATTCCCATTCCCCATCCTTGTCCCCATTCCCATTCCCCATCCCCTCTCCCTGTCCCCCATCCCTCTCCCCCTCCCCATTCCCCTCCCCATCCTTGTCCCCATCCCCATTTCACATCCCCTCTCCCCATCCCCTGTCCCCATTCCCAGCCCATTCCTCTCCCCATTCCCACTTCCCACCCCCACCCTCATTTCCCACCCCCCGGCCCCGCCGCTCTCACCGTCCCGGTCCCTACGGGAAGAGGGCGTCCAGCACGCGCTGCCCGGTCAGCAGGGGGTGGTTGGCCGGGAGCTTCTCGGCCACGGGCCGGCTCTGCCTCACGGGCCACACCTGCAGCATCGTCAGCCGCTCCGTGCTGCCCTGGAACTCCAGCTCCAGCACCACATCCTACAGGGACAGGAGGAGTGGGCAGGGTGGCAGGGACAGGGGACCCCACCACCCATCACCCAGACCCCCATCAGCCACCATCCCACCTCTCACGACTCACCCCTGTACCTCACCACCCATCACACCATCGCCCACCAGCCCATCACCCTGACACCCACCACCCTGGTACCCCACCACTCATCTCCCATCACCCCACTGCACCGTCACCTTGTCACCTATCACCCCTTCACCCATCACTTACCACCCTGGTACCCCAAACACTCATCTTCCACCACCCCATCGCACAACCACCTTGTCACCCATCACCCTGGTATCCCAATACCTCACCACCCCTCCACCCTAGTACCCCCAACACTCGTCTCCAAACACCCCATTGCACTGTCACCACCACCCAGGTACCCTCGTACCCCTCACCGAGACGCTGTAGTGCCCGGGCGGGGCGATGTATGTGACGGTGCCCCTGCTGCGTGGTGGCACCATGATCTTGTGCTGAATGAGCGAGTTCTCGGCCACCGTCCCGTAGATGTCCCCACCCGTCAGGTGGCTCCCAACCTGGCGAGGGGTGGCCGTGAGGCTGCGGGGATCCCCAGCAGGGATGGAATGCGGGAGTGCGGGGGGGTGGGTGTATCCCCCCCCCCGGAGTCCCCAAGGAGGTCACGCACCCGGACAGCCTGGTTGGGGACAAAGTCCCAGTCGAGGTGCCGGGGCAGCGCGGGGACGTTGGTGCCCCGCGGGATGTAGATGCTGCGGGTGAGGTGGGCGATGTCGCGCAGAGGGCGTTGGATCCCGTCAAAGATGGAGCCCAGGATGCCGGGACCCAGTTCCACCGAGAGCGGCTGCCCCGTGCGCAGCACCGGTCCCCCACGCGCACCCCCGCTGCCCCCCGCTCAGGAACAACCACGGCAGGGGCACGGGGGGACAAGGATGGGGCGGGGGGGCGGGATGGGGGGGCTGGGGCAGGGTGGGGGGGATAGAGGGATGGGGGCTGGGGGAGAATGGGGCACAAGGATGGGACCGGGAGCTGGGGGGCTGGGGCAGGAAGGGGGAGCAGGGCGGGATGGGGGAGAATGAGGGGTTGGGGGAGAAGAAGGGACAGGGGCTCTGGGGGAGAATGGGGGGATGAGGATGGGGCAGGAGGCGGGGGGGGGGCTGGGGCAGGATGGGGGGCGATGGAGGAGAGAGGGGAGAACGGGAGTTCGGGGGCGGGGGGTTGAAGGACAAGGATGGGACGGGGGGGGCTGGGGCAGGATGGGGGAGCAGTGGGGGGATGGGGGAGAATTGGGGACAAGGTGATGGGGAGGACCTCAAGGGATGGGGGGCTTAGGGCAAGACTGGGGGGATACAGGGGGATGGGGCAGAATTGGGGAGGGGGGGGCAAGGGGCAGGATGGGGTAATGGGGGGATGGGGGGTTGGGGAGTACAGAAGGGATCAGGGGGCAGCTGAGGGCGATGGGATAGGATGGGGGGGGCATGGGGGATGGGGAATGATGGGGGGCACAGGGGGCTGGGGGGATAAGGCAGGACGGGGGACACAAGGAGGGGACAGGGGGTGACAGGGGTGCAGGATACAGGTCTCCTCGTAGACCTGGAGCGTGGCCGTGTCCCCCTCGAGCCGGATGATCTCCCCCACCAGCTCCGCGTGCCCCACGCGCACCAGCTCGTACATGGCCGCCCCCCGCCATGCGGGTGGCCGTCACCACTGCGGGGCACGCGGCGTCACCCCGGCACGGCCACTGTCACCCCAACCCGATCCCTGTCACCCTAACACAGCCACCCTCAGAGTGACATGCCCAATGTCACCCCAACCCGGCCACAGCCAGCCCAACCTGGCCACCAACATCCCGACACGGCCAGCGTCACCCTGACAGAGCCACCACCCCGTCCTCAACCTTGTCCCCCCATCCCCAATCTCCCCCGTGCCCAACCTCATCCCCCCATCCCAGGCTCCCCCCCCCGCCATCCCCCCCCCCCCCCGTTTCCAACCCCTCCCTGTCCCCCCCCCTGTACCCCATCCCATCCCCATGACCTTCCCCGTGTCCCCCCACTGCTGTTCCCCTATCCCATCCCCACCTTTGCTGTCCCCAACCCCCTTGTCCCCCAAACAGCCCCTCCCTGTCCCCTTCCATCCCCACAACCTTCTTCATGTCCCCCCCACCCCCTCCCCCAACCCCAAGCCCCCCGTTCCCCCATCCCCCTGTCCTGAACC
>JAUMJJ010000229.1:0-44838 GCA_033556795.1 Tapera naevia
AGAGGGCATCCCAGAGCACCCCAATGCACCCCCACCCAGAGCCCCCCCACCCCAGAGCCCCCCACCCCAAGGCATCCCAGAGTACCCCAAAGCACCCCCACCCCAGAGCCCCCCACCCCGGGGCATCCCAGGGCACCCCAAAGCCCCCCCCACCCCAGAGTCTCCCACCCTGGGGCATCCCAGGGCACCCCCCATCCCACAGGACCCCCACCCAAGAGTCCCCCCACCCCAGTGCACCCCAGTGCGTCCCCATCCAGAGCATCCCAGTGTGTCCCAGAGCATTCCCATCCCAGTGAATCCCAGACCCCCCCGTCCCGGTTTTCCAACCGCCCCCCCCCGGTTCCCCCGGCACTCACGGCAGCCCAGCTCGTCGGCGCCGTCGGCGCAGTCGCGGTGACCATTGCAGCGCCACGACCCGGGAATGCAGCGGCTCCGGCGGCCGCCGCAGCGGAACTCGGCCGGAGAGCACGAGAGGGAGCCTGGGGAGGATGGGACCACGTGGATGGGGTGGGATTGGGATTGGGATTGGGATTGGGGATTGGGATTGGGATTGGGAATGGGAATGGGAATGGGAATGGGAATGGGAATGGGAATGGGAATGGGAATGGGAATGGGATGGGATTGGGAATGGGATTGGGAATGGGAATGGGATTGGGAATGGGATGGGATTGGGAATGGGATTGGGAATGGGATGGGATGGGATAGGATGGGATGGGATGGGATGGGATGGGATGGGATGGGATGGGAATGGGAATGGAATGGGATGGGATGGGATGGGATGGGATGGGATGGGATGGGATGGGATGGAGATGGGATGGAGATGGGATGGAATGGGAATGGGAATGGGAATGGGAATGGGAATGGGAATGGGGATGGGGATGGGGATGGGGATGGGATGGGATGGGATGGGAATGGTAATGGTAATGGGGAATGAGGATGGGATGGGATGGGATGGGATGGGATGGGATGGGATGGGATGGGATGGGATGGGGATGGGGATGGGGATGGGGATGGGATGGGGATGGGATGGAGATGGGATGGGATGGCGATGGGATGGGATGGAGATGGGATGGGATGGGGATGCATCCCAGCACAGGTGTGTCCCCCATCCCCGTGCCCCCTGCCACCGCAGCTCTCGGTGTCCTCGTCGCTGCCGTCGCGGCACTCGGCGCGGCCGTCGCACACCCAGGCGCTGGGGATGCAGGAGCCGTCGCCGCACCGGAATTCTCCGCGGCCGCACTCCCCGGTGCCTGCTGGAAGTGGGGATGGGGGTCGGGGGGGGGCCCCAGCACCCCAACACGGCCCCCCCAGCTCCCTGCCTCCCAGCACCCCCCCTCAGGCACCAACTGCCCCCCCCAATGGATCAGCCCCCTCCCAAGGGGGCCTCTACCCCCCAAACTCCCCTCCCCCATGGTCGACCACCCCCAAAATCTGACCCCTCCCCCCAGGATTGCCTCCCCCCCTCCCAGGACAACCCCCCCATCAGCCCCTCTCCCCATCAGCCCCCTCCCCCCAAGGATCCACACCCCTTCCCCCCAGATCTCCCCCCCCTCAGAATCGCACCCCCAGAGTCAGCCCCACCTCCCCCCCTCAGGATCCCCCCTCCCCTCATGATCCCCCCCCCCCCCCCAATCAGCCCCCCCCCAAAAACACACCCCCCAATGACCCCCTCAGAATCACCCCCCCCCTCCTCAGAACCCTCCCCCCCCCCGGCCCCCCCCCGCACCCTCCCAGGGGGCGGGGCCGGGGGGAGGCGGGGCCAGGATGGGCCGGGGGGGCGTGGCCGAGCCTCGCGCGCCGCGTTTCCCATTGGCCGCCCCCGCCCGGTGGTCAGTCCGCCCCGCGGCCAATCAACGCCGCGTCCGCCACGAGAGGGGGTCGTGGCTTCCGATTATTGACCCCGCCTACTGCCCCACGCCCCTCAGCCCCACGGGGGGGGGGGGCGGGGGAGGGGGGCCGGTTTTGGGGGACTCAACCCTTATGGGGGGGGGTCAGGATCCAGTTTGGGGGGGCACAAGTCCCAGTCTGGGGGGTCAGGACCCATGGGGGGGGTCAGGACCCGGTTTAGGGGCGTCAGGGACCTGGGGGGGGGGGGGTTCAGGACCCGGTTGGGGGGTGTGGGGGGCAGGACCCCCTGTTGCGGGGGGGTCGGCACCTGGTTTAGGGGCTCAGGACCCGGTTTAGGGGGCCAGGACATGGTTTGGGTGGGGGCGGATCCCAGTTTCAGGGGGTTCCAGTCCCACGGGGGGGGGGGGGGGGGGGAGCGGGGGTTCGAAAGCCGGTTTGGGGGGTTCAGCACCCGGTTGCGGGGGGGGTGTGGTCCAGACCCCGCCGGGGTGTCAGGACCTACGGGAGGGTCAGGACCCGGTGTCCCGGTTCTGCCCGGTTCCTCCCAATTCTCTCCCTCCTTTCCCCACCCCATCGGGGGCGACCCCCGGTTTCTCCCCCTTTTCCCCCCCCCACCCCCCGACTCACCCCCGCCCCGGAGGCGCCGCCAGCGCCACCAGCAGAAGGATCCGGATCGCGACTCCCCCCATCGCGATCCTCCCCCGGCTCCGGATCCGCTCCGGTCCCGGTGTGAACGGGGCTGACTGGGGGCGAGCGGGGCCGGTTCGAGGGCGGCGCGGGGGAGGGGTCTGAGGGGGAGGGAGGGGTCTGAGTGGGGTGATCGGAGCGCGTCATCGGGGGGGGGGCGGGCGGACAGACGGACAGCCCCGCCCCGGACAGACAGACAGACAGACAGACAGACCCACAGGGACCGAGAGAGGGACAGAGCCCAATCGCCGGTGGACAGACAGACGGACACAGCCTCGCCACGGACAGACGGACAGCCCGTCAGCCCCGCCTTGGACAGACAGACCCACAGGGACAAGACAGACGGACACAGCCCAAGCGTGGATGGACAGACAGCCCCGCAGGGATGGACGCAGCCCCAAGGATGGACGGGACAGATGGACAGACGGACACTGCCTCGCCCAACCTCCCCTGTGGGGCCGGTGCCCCCCCTAAAGCACGGGGAGAACCCCCCAAGCCCCTCCCATGTGGCCACTGCCCCTCTCCCCCCAAAACATGGGGGGAACCCCCTAACCCCCCCCCCCCCCCCCCCCCCCCCCCCCCCCCCCCCCCCCCCGAGCCGTTGTCCCTCCTGAAACGTGAGGGGAAGCCGTGGGGAAGGGATTCCCTGGGTGCTGGGAACCAGGGACCCCCCCAAAACATCCCACTCCCCCCCAAAAAACGTGGGGGGAAGCTGTGGGGCAGGGATTCCCCAGGTGCTGGGAACCAGGGACCCCCAAAACATTCCACAACCCCAAAAACGTGAGGGGAAAACTGGGGTGCAGGGATTCCCTGGGTGCTGGGATCCAGGGACCCCCTAAAATTCCCACCCCCCCCACCCCCCCAAAAAAAAACGTGAGGGGAACTGGGGTGCAGGGATTCCCCAGGTGCTGGGAACCAGGGACCCCCAAAATTCCCAAACCCCCAAAATCGTGGGGGGAAGCTGGGGTGCAGGGATCCACCGGGTGCCCCAAACAGGGACACCCCCCCCCCAACCCCTCACCCCACGGCGCCCGAGAGACCCCGCGGAGCCGCTCGCTCCCGTCGGATTAATTTATTATTACTGCTCGAAATCCAGTGACATCGACAGGCGCGGCCCCCGCGGCACCGTCCGGCAGGAGCCGGTGGGATCCGGTACCATCCGGTGGGCTCTGGTACCATCTGGTTCCATCCGGTGGGATCCATCTGGATCCGGTGGGATCCGGCACCATCCGGACAAGCGGCCGCGCGGAGGTTGGGGGGGGGGTGGGGGGGCCCAGGAGGGTCCTAACGGCTCCCGGCGGGATAAATAGGGAGGGTTTTGTACAGCTGACGGGAACTACGGCGTCGGGAGCCGCGGGGGCTACGGGGGGGACACGGGGGGTCGGGGGGAGGGGGGGAACACGGGGTCGGCGCCGGGAATCCGGAGCCCTGGAATGTGGGGGTTCAGTCTTCTTCGGTGCCGCTGCCGGAGCGATCCTGGAGGAAGGGGGGAGAGGTCAGGGGGGAGAAGGGGAAGGGTGGTTGGGGGAGGGGCAGGAGGAATTGGGGGGCAGATTGAAGAGAAAGGGGAAATTTGGGGGGGGGGCAGGAGGAGGGAGCGGAGATTTGGGGGGCAGGAGGATGAATTGGGTGACAGGAGGATGGAGGAGAGGTTTGGGGGGGCAGGAGGAGGACTTGGGGGTCAGGAGGAGGGTTTGGGGGAGTTGGGAGGGTGGATTTGGGGGGGGGGGATGCTGTGGGGCTGGAGGGGTTTTTTGGGGGGTGGGGGTTGTGGGGCTTTTGGGGAGCAGGAGGGAGGGTTTGGGGGGGATTCTGGGGGGTGGGTGCTGTGCGGTTTGGGGGGGATTGGAGGGGCAGGAGGGAGGGTTCTGGGGGGTTCTGGGGGGTGGGTGCCGTGGGGTTTGGGGGGCAGCATCACCTCCTCCTGCTCCTCGTCGCTGTCGTCGTCGCTGACCACGGGTTTGGCGCGGGAGCCGCGCGCCGCGCGCCGCCGCCCCTTCAGCCGCTCCTGCGCCTTCTCCTTCCGCCCCAGCTTGATCTTCACCTTCACCGAGCGAGCTGGGGGGGGGGGAAAAAGGGGGTGAGGGGTGTGGGGGGGGAACCAGCGTCACTGGGGCCTGGGACCCCCACCCGCCGTGATCCCCACTCCCACCCCTTGGAGCCCTCGGCGTCGTCTCCCACCGCAGCGTCCCCACCCGGAGCTGCAGGAGCTGGGGTTGGGGGGAGGAATCCAGGCTCCGCAGGCCCCCACCCCGAACCCCCCGAATTCCCGGCGGGATCTCTCACACTCGGACTCGGAGCCTTCCTCCTCGCCCTCCTCCTCCTCCTCGCTGTCCTCGCCTTCGCTCTCCTCCTCCTTCTCGATTTTCTGCCGGACGCTGGTGAAGACCGACTGGAGGACGATGGAGTCCTCGTAGATCTGGGGGGGGCAGCGCTGGTGTCAGGGAGGGGGACGGCATTCCCAGAGCTCACTGTGCCACAACAGCATTCCCAGAGCTTGCTGTGCTGTGCTGGTATTCCCAGAGCTTGCTGTGCCACAACGGCATTCCCAGGAGCTCCATGTGCTGTGCCAGCATTCCTGGTGCTCGCTGCACCGTGATGGAATTCCCGGGATGCTCACTGTGCTCTGCCAGCATTCCCGGAGCTCATTGTGCCATGACAGCATTCCCTGTGCTCGCTGCACCACAGCAGCATTCCCACAGCTCACCACGTGCTGCCAGAATTCCCGGGAGCTTAATGTGCCGGGATGGCATCCCAGGAGCCTGCCACACCGTGCCAGCACTCCCACAGCTTGCCACACCATGCTGGCATTCCCGAAGCTCGCTGCGCAGTGCCGGCATTCCCAGGAGCTCAAATGTGCTGCAATGGCATTCCCAGAGCTCACTGCACCATGACGGCATTCCCGGAATGCTCACCGTGCTGTGCTGGCATTCCCAGAGCTCACTGCGCCGTGCCAGAATTCCTGGGAGCTCACTGTGCCATGACAGCATTCCCAGAGCTCACCGTGCCGTGACGGCATTCCCTGAGCTCACGGCACCCCGTCGGCATTCCCGGAGCTCGGTGCGCCGTGTCGGCATTCCCGGAGCTCGCTGCCCCCCCGCTGGCATTCCCGGATGCCGCCGCACGGCGCCGGCCGTGCCGGGCCTTACCAGGGAGCCCTCGAGGTTGAAGGTCTGCGCGTTCTGGCACAGCAGCATCACGTCCTTCTCCAGGTCGTTCAGGCTCCGGTATTTGTGGTTGCGGATCCGCTCCTGCCGGGAATAACGGGACCTGTCAGGCTGCACCTTCAGCTCCGCACCCTCCGGATGCCAAATCCCGCGCGGCGGTGGCGTCAACGGCCTTGGCCACCGGCAAAGCCACCGGCGCCGGCGCGGTCGGAGGCGATTCCGGCGATTCCCGGGCGCCGTTACCTTGATTTTCTTGAAGTCGACCGGTTTGCGGATGAGCTCGTAATATTCCGGCAGCTCCTTGCGGGACGGCAGCTGGATGAAGACCTCGCTGAGCTGGCGTCCACTGCTGCTGCAAAGAGAACCCGCGCGTCACCGCGGCGCGTCACCGCGCCCGCTCGCCCCTCCTGCGGCGCCGCGGTCGGACGGGAGCCCGGAGCCTCCCCGGGAGGGCTCAGGGGGACCGAGGAGCTGCTCCGCGGCCTCAAGGACCAAGCGTGGCGCCAGGGGCACCGCAACCGTTGGACGGAGCCGATCGCGCCCCGCGGGCCAGGATGAGCTTCGGATGAGCCATCCAAGGGCTCCGCCCATCGGCTCATTATGGAATTGTGGTGCTTAATTAAGGAATTCCTCATTCCCATTCCCGGACACGGCTCCTTCGATCCCTGCGCATCGCGGCCGTCGCAGCCACCGCCGCATCCCGATGGCGGCCGAGAGCCCCCCAGGGGCTCCATCCGATGGCGCTCCCGGTTGGGTTTGGGTGGGATCCCGCGGCCGTCGCGGCGTTCCGTGTGCCCCCCCCCCCCCCCCCCCCCCCTTACCTATCCTTGTATTTGATGACGGCGTCGACGATTTTCTTCATCTTCTTGGTGAGGTTGGGGGGGTTCGGCGAGAGCTTCTCCGCCGGCGGCCGCCCCCGCTTCTTCTGCTTCTTGCTCTCCTCGTCCTTCTCGCGGCTCCGGGTGCTCGTGGTGGGGGTGGCCGAGCCGACCTCCGGCTCCCGCTTGCGCTTCCGCGAGGACTTCTTCTGGCGGACTTCCTCCTCGATCTCCTCCAGCGTCCCCTCCTCGATCGCCTGCGCCGGGGCCGGGGGACACGGCGGCCGCTAGCACGGAGCAGCCGGGGCCGCGATCCCACCGCGTCCCGGCTCAGCCAGGGTTTAACCCCCCCCGCCCCGTCTGCTGCTCAAATCTGGGAATGCCGAGCTGATTCCGAACGGCAAGGGTTGGGATTGGGTTGGGTTTGCAGGAATAGAGGCTCCGTACGGCCCTGGGAACGCCGAGCGGATTCCGAACGCCAACAGGTTGGGATTGGGTTGGGTTTTGTGGGAGCAGAGGGACCCCGGGAATGCTGAGCAGCTTCAGAACACCAAGGGGTTGGGATTGCGTTGGGTTTGCAGGAATAGAGGCTCCGTACGGCCCTGGGAACGCCGAGCGGATTCCAAACACCAAGGGGTTGGGATTGGGTTGGGTTTGTGGGAGCAGAGGGAATCCAGGAACGCTGAGTGGATTCCAAATGGCAAGGGGTTGGGATTGGGTTGGGTTTGTGGGAATAGGGGCTCCCTACAGCCCTGGGAACCCCAATCGGATTCCAAACACCAACGGTTTGGGATTCAGATGGGTTTGTGGGAGCAGAAGGACCTCGGGAATGCTGAGGAGATTCCGAACACCAAGGGGTTGGGATTGGGCTGGGTTTGTGGGAGCAGAGGCTCCGCAGGGCCCCAGGATCGGCCCTGGAGGCCACGGGCGGGCGCGGGAGCCCAACACGCCGGCTCCGATTGCGCCATCGCCGCGTTCTCCGGCTCCGGCTCCTGCCAGGGGGGGGATGGGGACGCTCAGAGCCCCCTCGGCTTCGGCGCCGGGATGCGTCGGGGGGAAGAGCACGGCCAGGACGCGCTTTGGGGGAATCTGAGCCGGTTTGGGGAGGAATCGGAGCCAGTTTAGGGCAGAAGTGGAGCCACCTGGAGCAGAATCAAAGCTGCTTTGGGGCAGAGTTGGAGCTGCTTTGGAGTGGAATAAAATCCGATTAAAAGTGAAATTGAGGCAGATTTGGGGTGGAATCGAAGCTGCTTTGAGGCAGAATCAAAGCTGATTCAGGGTGGCATCAGCTGCTTTGGGGTGGAATCAAATTTGATTTTGGGTAGATTTGAAGCCTCTTTGGGGTAGAATCAAAGCTGATTCAGGGTGGAATCGGAGCCACTTTGGGGCAGAATCAAATCTGATTTAAAGTGGAATTGAAGCCGATTTGGGGTGGAATCAAATCCAATTTAAAGTGAAATTGAGGCAGATTTGGGGTGGAATCGAAGCTGCTTTGAGGCAGAATCAAAGCTGATTCAGGGTGGAATCGGAGCCACTTTGGGGTGGAATCAGAGCTGCTTTGAGGCAGAATCAAATCTGATTTAAAGTGGAATTGAAGCCGATTTGGGGTGGAATCAAATCCAATTTAGGGTGGAATCGGAGCCAGGCTGGGGTGGAATTGAAATCACTTTGGAGTGGAAACAACTGATCTAAAGCGGAATTGGAGCCACTTTGGGGTGGAATCGGAGCCGCTCGCGAGAGCCCCGCGGCACGGGGTGGTTTTCACCCGGCGCTGGCTCCGGCACGGAGGGAGGGACCGGCGCGCTGCGGTGGAGGTGGAGAAGCCATTGGAGAACGATGCTGTACCATGAATACCTTGAGCCACTGCTTCTCCGTCAGCGAGTCGCTGTAATCCACCTCCTTCCGGTGCCGCGAGCCGCGCCCGAACATCTTCTCCTCCTCCTCCTCGCACGTCAAGCGCTCCACCTCGGCGTCGTCCTTGATGATCCAGGAGGGCAGCTCGTCCTCCTCCATCAGGCGCGGCTTCCGCTTGGGGTTCCGCGCCTCCTCCCGCCGCCGGTCCAGGTCCATCCGCTGCAACGGGACGGGGAGCTGGGGGCGACGCCGCGGCGCAGGGAGCGCCCGCGTCCCGGGAACGGCGCGAGGAGACGCAGGACTGGCCCGGCCGGAGGGAACTGGGCAGGGATTGGGAACGGGAATGTCCTGCGGCTGTGAAACGGGATCAGCACGGCCGGAGGGGTCCTGGCAGGGATTGGGAATGTCGTGTGGCTGTGACACGGGACAGCACAGCTGGAGGGGTCTGGGCAGGGTTTGGGAATGTCGTGTGGCTGTGACACGGGATCAGCACAGCCAGAGGGGTCCTGGCAGGGATTGGGAATGGGAATGTCCTGCGGCTGCGACACGGGACCGGCCCAGCCGGAGAGGTCCTGGCAGGGATTTGGAATGGGAATGTCCTGCGGTTGTGAAACGGGATCAGCACGGCCGGAGGGGTCCTGGCAGGGATTTGGAATGTCGTGTGGCTGTGACATGGGACCAGCACAGCCACAGGGATCTGGGCAGGGATTGGGAATGGGAATGTCCTGCGGCTGCAACACAGGACCGGCACGGCCAGAAGATTCCAGAAGGCGCTTGGGGATGTCCCTACAACTGCAATACAGGAGCAGCACAGCTGGAGATTGGGAACATCAGGGCTGCAGCACGGGACCGGCACGGCCTCGGCACAGCTGGAGCTTGGGGGTCTCCAAGGACTGTGGTGCCGGAGCGGCACAGCTGGAGTTTGGGATGCCAGGGCTGGAACACGGGACCGGCACGGCCCGGGCACAGCTCAGGGATCTCCAGGGGCTGCGGTGCCAGCAGGGACAGGGACGCTGCCCCGTGAATTCCCGGCACGCGTGGCTGGCGGAGCCACAGCAGGACCCAGAGGGCTCTCGGAGGCTCCTCACAGCTCAGCCGAAGCTGTGGAAAACAAACCCCGGGACGCGGCGGAACGCGGGACGGCGCCCGGAGGCTGCGGCGGGCGCAGGACGGCGTCAGAGCGGCAGCTCCGCGGGGCCGGGGCGCTCCCTGGACCATCAGTGGGTACCGGAGCCCTTGGAGGGCCGGGAATGCCGGGATGCCAGGCACTGGAGTTCCGGCTGCGCCCGCAGAGCTGATGAGGCTGCGATTTCTGGGCGAGGGATGCCCAGCCTGGCACCAGCATCCCGCTCCCAGTTTAACCACAGCGGTGCCACCCGTGGGACCCCGAGCCGCGGAGCCGCTGGGAATTCCATGGTCTCCGTTTGGAGGAGCCCCCCCCAACCGCTGCTCATCCCACCCCCACATTCCACAGCCTGGAGCTCTCCTCTTGGCTGGGGCACAATTCCCACGGCAGCTCCCGGCGAGCTCATCCCGGCCGGAGCCGGGAGCGTCCGAGCCCGGAGCCGGGGCTCCGGCAGCCGCCGGAGGAGCCCCTTTGGGGCACTTTTGGGCGCTCACCATGAAGAGGTCGAACTCCTCCTCGTGCCGCGCAATCATCTGGTTGACGGTTTCGTCATCGGGAACTTCGTCTTCTTCCTGCAAGAGGAGAAGAGCCGGGGTTGGGCGGGCGGCGCGGGCGGCGCGGGCGCTGGGTCTGCTCGGAGCGCGGCCCCTTCGCTGCCGTCCGACGCAGGGTCCGGCCCCAGGACATGGCGGGGGTGGATCTGGATTTGATTTTCCGATACGCAAACTGATTTCACTTTTCGATTCCTCGTTTCAGCTTTCGATGCCTGAACAGGGTTTTTTTTTTTTTGATACCTAAAGATTTTTTTGAGGTAGATTTTTTGATACCTAAATATTTAATTTTTGATACCCAAGGAGATTTAATTTTCGATACCTACATAGATTTAACTTTTGATACCTAAATAGATTTCATTTTTTGATACCTAAGTGGATTTTTATTGATCCCTAGTTTTTTTTGATCCCTAAATAAACTTTATCGATACCTAAACAAAATTCTATTTCTGATACTTAAATTTTCTTTTTCAATACCTAAATTTTATTTTTTGATCCCTTCATTTTATTTTTCGACACCTAAATACATTTTATTTTTCAATACCTAAATACTTTTTATTTTTCGACACCTAAATAAATCTCATTTTTTGATGCCTAAATACATTTTATCCTTTGAACCCTAAATTTTATTTTCCGATCCCTAAATGAATTTTATTTCGATACCTAAATTTTATTTTTGATCCCTAATTTTTATTTTTTGATCCCTAAATTTTATTTTTTTGATCCCTAAATTTTATTTTTATTCCTAATTTTTATTTTTTGATCCCTAAATTTTATTTTTGATCCCTAAATTTTATTTTTATGCCTAAATTTTATTTATTTATACCTAAATTTTATTTTTTGATGCCTAAATTTTATTTTTGATCCCTAATTTTTATTTTTGATCCCTAAATTTAACTTTTATACCTAAATTTTATTTTTGATGCCTAAATTTTATTTTTTGATGCCTAAATTTTATTTTTTTACCTAAATTTTATTTTTCACTCCAAAATTTTATTTTTTATTCCTAAATTATTTTTTTTTTCCTTCCTAAATTTCACTTTTCGATCCCTAAATTTCACTTTTGGATCCCTACATTTTACTTTTCGACTCATCTTCATTTTTCCTTCTCTTTCGGGGGGGGCCTCGACCCTCGGAGCGGCCGTGCTACGGGTCCGCGGGGCTGCGGCGGCCGCCGGGAGCTGGCAGGGGCGCTCGGCAGCGAGGCCGAGGAGGATTGAATGGGCGTGGAGACTGAACAACCCCCTCTCACCTTTAGAGGTGCTTCCTCCAACTCAGCGGTCAGGCACAGGGTGGAGGCAGTGTGGGGGAAGCTGCCACTGCCACTGCCGCTGCCCGCGCTGTATCTGTTCTGTGGATAAATAGAGCATTCAGTCTCCAGGGCTGTCAATCCGGAACCTTCCCCCGACGCGAAAAATCTCACAACAAAGCCTTCATGCTCCCTTTTTTTTCTTTTTCTTTCTTTTTTTTTTTTTTTTGCCTTTTTTTTATGCCGTTTTAGCCCCCGACGCCCTCGGCCTGGAGCCCTGGGGCAAAGGCAGCCGCGCGTCCGCCGGCCGCGCTCCGGAGGGAGGAGGGAGCTGCCGGCGCCGCTCCTTACCTCGTCCTGCTCCTCGTGCTCCAGGATGGCCTGGAGGAAGGCTCTGCGCTCGTGGCTCGAGGATTTCTGGTCGAACATTCCGGCTTGGATCACCTTCTGGTCCACGTTCAGCTTGTACTTGGCGGCGGCCAGGATCTTCTCCTCCACGCTGTTGACGGTGCAGAGGCGCAGGACGCGCACCTCGTTCTGCTGCCCGATGCGGTGCGCGCGGTCCTGCGCCTGCAGGTCCTGCGGGCACGGAGAGCGCTTGGGGCGGCGGCCACGGGGAGGAAGGGGCGGCGGCTGCGATGGGACTGGGATTGATGGATGGGATCCACGGGGAGGAATGGGGCAGCGGCTGCGATGGGACTGGGATTTATGAATGGGATCCAGGGGGATTTATGAATGGGGCAGCGGCTGCGCTGGGATTGGGATTTATGAATGGGATCCAGGGGGAATTATGAATGGGGCAGCGGCTGCGCTGGGATTGGGATTTATAAATGGGATCCAGGGGGATTTATGGATGGGGCAGCGGCTGCGATGTGATTGGGATTTATGAATGGGATCCAGGGGGATTTATGAATGGGGCAGCGGCTGCGATGGGATTGGGATTTATGGATGGGATCCACGGGGAGGAAGGGGCAGCTGCGATGGGACTGGGATTTATGGATGGGATCCAGGGGGGATTTATGAATGGGGCAGCGGCTGCGATGGGATTTATGGCCCAGAAGGATGCAGCCCTTGCTGATGGGATTTACAGGAAGGGACAGCGCTTCCCGATGGGATTTACAGTCTGGGAAGGGGCAGCAACTGGGATAGTACTGGGATTTATGGATGGGATCCATAGAGGGGGAAGGGGCAGCTTTTGGGATGGGATTTATGGTGAAGGGGCAACATTTGTGATGGAATTCATGGATATGGAAGGGGAAGTTTGCCCATGGGATTCACAACCATGGAAGGGGCACCGTTTGGGATGGGATTCAGAGCCCGGGATGGGATTCAGAGCCCAGGATGGGGCAGTTTGCAACAGGATTTCTGGATGGGAAGGGGCAGCCTTTGCCCATGGGATTTCTGGCCAGGGAAGGGCACAGCGTTTGGGATGGGATTTAGAGCCCCTCCCTCCAAGGGCAAACACATTTTGTTCTTCTAAAACACTTCCAGGGAGACGCCAGCTGCACCCTGAACGCTCCCAGGGATCCCTGAGGACTACAGAACACCCGCAGGGAATTTGGGGGCTGCTGTTTGCTTCGGAGACCGAGCACGTGGGGGGAAACGGAACGACCGCGGGAGCCCGGCCCCTCCTGCCGCGGGGCGACCGGCACCGGGAGTGCGGAGCTGGCGCTGCCACAACACGCCGGGAGCTGCTGGCAGAGGGAATTCCGAAGGGTTTGCTGCCAGCCAAGGGCACCGTTGGGGTCTCTTCACCCACGGGGCTGGCAGAGGCACCCGTGAGAGGGATGGTGCCAACGGAGATGCCTCCTCCATCCCTTTGGCATGGGATTAGTTTGGCCAACTGGTGCTCGTTTTCATTGCCTGGCGGGGATTTTTCAATAGATGCTTCGGGTTTTGGTGCGGTTTCGTGGGGTTTTAATGCTGTTTCTTGGGGTTTCGGTGCAGTTTGTTGGGGTTTTGATGCATGTGGCTGAGTCTGAGGGCAGTTGGTGGGATTTTGGGCAGTTTGGTTGAATTTTGGTGTAGTTGGTGGCTTTTTTCGCTATTTGCTTAAGTTTTCAGGGTAGTTGGTGTCTTTTTTAGCTATTTTGGTTGAGTTTTCAGTGTAGTTGGTGGCTGTCTGGCTATTTTGCTTGAGTTTTGGTGTAGTGGGTGGCTTTTTTAGCTATTTTGCTTGAGTTTTGGTGTAGTGGGTAGCTTTTTTAGCTATTTTGCTTGAGTTTTGGTGTAGTGGGTGGCTTTTTTAGCTATTTTGCTTGAGTTTTGGTGTAGTTGGTAGCTTTTTTAGCTATTTTGCTTGAGTTTTGGTGTAGTTGGTGGCTTTTTTAGCTATTTTGCTTGAGTTTTGGTGTAGTGGGTGGCTTTTTTAGCTATTTTGCTTGAGTTTTCAGGGTAGTTGGTGGCTTTTTTAGCTATTTTGCTTGAGTTTTGGTGTAGTTGGTGGCTTTTTTAGCTATTTTGCTTGAGTTTTGGTGTAGTGGGTGGCTTTTTTAGCTATTTTGCTTGAGTTTTGGTGTAGTGGGTGGCTTTTTTAGCTATTTTGCTTGAGTTTTCAGTGTAGTTGGTGGCTTTTTTAGCTATTTTGCTTGAGTTTTGGTGTAGTTGGTAGCTTTTTTAGCTATTTTGCTTGAGTTTTGGTGTAGTTGGTGGCTTTTTTAGCTATTTTGCTTGAGTTTTGGTGTAGTGGGTGGCTTTTTTAGCTATTTTGCTTGAGTTTTCAGTGTAGTTGGTGGCTTTTTTAGCTATTTTGCTTGAGTTTTGGTGTAGTTGGTGGCTTTTTTAGCTATTTTGCTTGAGTTTTCAGTGTAGTTGGTGGCTTTTTTAGCTATTTTGCTTGAGTTTTCAGGGTAGTTGGTGGCTTTTTTAGCTATTTTGCTTGAGTTTTGGTGTAGTTGGTGGCTTTTTTAGCTATTTTGCTTGAGTTTTGGTGTAGTTGGTGGCTTTTTTAGCTATTTTGCTTGAGTTTTCAGGGTAGTTGGTGGCTTTTTTAGCTATTTTGCTTGAGTTTTGGTGTAGTTGGTGGCTTTTTTAGCTATTTTGCTTGAGTTTTGGTGTAGTTGGTGGCTTTTTTAGCTATTTTGCTTGAGTTTTCAGTGTAGTTGGTGGCTTTTTTAGCTATTTTGCTTGAGTTTTCAGGGTAGTTGGTGGCTTTTTTAGCTATTTTGCTTGAGTTTTGGTGTAGTTGGTGGCTTTTTTAGCTATTTTGCTTGAGTTTTGGTGTAGTTGGTGGCTTTTTTAGCTATTTTGCTTGAGTTTTGGTGTAGTTGGTGGCTTTTTTAGCTATTTTGCTTGAGTTTTCAGGGTAGTTGGTGGCTTTCTGGCTATTTTGCTTGAGTTTTGGTGTAGTTGGTGGCTTTTTTTGCTGGTTGGTTCAGTTTTCGGTGCGGTTGGTTGTGGATTTTACCTGGTGAGGGTTCCAGTCGCTGTCGAAGATGATGACGGTGTCGGCCGACTGGAGGTTGAGGCCGAGCCCGCCGGCCCGAGTGCTCAGCAGGAAAATGAAATACTCGGAGCCCGGCTCATTGAACGTCTTCAACAACATCCCCCGATCCTCTGCTTTAGTGGTTCCTGAAAACAGAGAGGAGGGGTCATCCCTGCCCTGCAGGCGACCGCTGGGAGACCCTGATGGCTTGGGAGAGTTGGGAGTGTCCAGCCTGGAGAGGAGAAGGCTCTGGGGAGACCTTGGAGCAGCCTCCAGTAGGGAAAGAGGCTCCAGGAAAGCTGGGGAGGGGCTCTGGATCAGGGAGTGCAGAGACGAGGGGAAGGGTTTTGAGCTGCAAGAGGGGAGATTGAGATGATATTCTGGGGAGAAATGTTCTCCTGGGAGGGTGGGGAGGCCCTGGGCCAGGTTGCCCAGAGCAGTGGTGGTTGCCCCATCCCTGGAGGTGTCCAAGGCCAGGTTGGATGGGGCTTGGAGCCCCCTGATCCAGTGGGAGGTGTCCCTGCCTGTGGGGCTGGATCTGGATGGGCTTTGAGGCCCCTTCCAAACCAGCCCATTCCATGATCCTAAGATCCAGAGGGTAAGGAGCTCTGCCCACCATCCAGACACTCTGGGTGCCGGGACAGGCCCGGCAGAGCCCAGATGGGAGCGGGTGCGCATCCCGTGAAAGGATGTGCAGCCACTTTTGGGAGAAAGACTTGAGGAAAAGGGGGAAAAGGGAATGGAGCAGCTAAAAGGGACGGTGGGGCCGTCCAGGAGTGGATCAGAAGAGCTCAGGACAGCGGAGCCGGGAACGCAGCCGGATTTACGGGGTTCCTCTCCTCCTTGGAGAAACACAGCTCCGTGAGGAGTGCCAGGGGCTCCCCACAAATCCAGGGGAGGGCTGGGATGCTCCGGGGTGGAAGGGAGCTCCGCAGGGAGCCCTTTGGGATGCTTGGGATGCTCCAGGGTGTGAGGGAAGCTCTGCAGGGAGCTGTTAGGGATGCTCTGAGAGGAGCTCCATATGGAGGTGTTTGGGGTGATCCAGGGTGCGATGGCAGCTCCACAGGGAGTTGTTAGGGATGCTCCAGGATGAGCTCCACAGGGAGTTGTTAGGGATGCTCCAGGATGAGCTCCACAGGGAGTTGTTAGGGATGCTCCAGGATGAGCTCCACAGGGAGTTGTTAGGGATGCTCCAGGATGAGCTCCACAGGGAGTTGTTAGGGATACTTTGAAGTGAGGGCAGCTCCACGGGGAGCATTTGGGATGCTCCAGGGTGAGTTCTTCAAGGAGCCGTTTGGGATGCTCCGAAGGGTGAAGGGAGTTCCACAGGGAGCCGTTCCGGATGCTCCAGGGTGTGATGGGATCTCTGCATGGAGTTGTTCAGGATGCTCCGTGAT
This sequence comes from Tapera naevia, assembly GCA_033556795.1. NCBI lineage: Eukaryota > Metazoa > Chordata > Aves > Cuculiformes > Neomorphidae > Tapera > Tapera naevia. The sequence goes on from JAUMJJ010000229.1 coordinate 16,122, forward strand.
GAGCTCCACAAAGAGCCTCCAGGGATGCTCCACAGGGAGACATTCTGGATGTTCCAGGATGCGATGGGAGCTCCACGTGGAGTGGTTCAGGATGCTCCGGGATGAGATCCATCGGGATCCATTAGGGATGCTTCACATGGAGGCATTTGGGATGCTCTGGGGTGCAAGGGGAGCTCCACAGGGAGCTGTCACGGATGCTCAAGGATGCTCCAGGGTGCAATGGCAGCTCCCAATGGAGCGTTCGGGATGCTCCAGGGTGTGATGGGATTTCCACACGGAGCCGTTCAGGATGCTCTGGGATGAGCTCCATCAGGATCTGTTGGGGATGCCTCACATGGAGCCGTTTGGGATGCTCTGGGGTGAGAGGGGAGCTCCACAGGGAGTGTTTGGGGTGCTCCAGGGCGCAAAGGCCCAGGATCCAGGTGCCAAGGGCGGTGACTCCGCCGGCGATGAGGAAGGAAGAAGCATCGCGGGGATCCGGGCCTTGATTCCAACTGAAAACAGGGAATTGGCTTCCCTGGATCCCAGAACGGCTCCGGGCACCAACTACAGCTCCGGGCACGAACTGCGCCGCGCGGAACCCTGGGATTTCACCCATTCCTTCAGATTTGGGTGATCTTAGCGGGGTTACGGCTCTACCGGTCGCGGCTTCCGGGCCCTCGGATCATCCGGGTGGGCTTTGGGATTAAATAACCAAGCAGTTGGAATTCAACCCTCTGGGGAAGCTTCGGCAGCAGCCGATGGGACCACCCGGAGCCAAGGGCTGCGCTTGGCCCCCTCAGCCCCTTCGCTGCTCCGATCGCTGCTCATCCTGGACGTGATTCCCGGGTTTATCCTCACGGGAAGCGCTGCTGGGGGGGCACAGGGGGGGCACGGGGGGGCACTCACCATCCAGCCTGAGGTATTTGAATCCACGATAGGCGAAATAGTCTTCCATGATGGTCATCAGGGAGGTCATCTGGCAGAAGAGCAGCACCTTGTGGTTGGTGGCGCGGAGCTTGGGCAGGATGCGGTCCAGCAGCTCAAACTTGCCCGAGGCGCGGTACAAATCCAGCCTGGGAGGGGCCAGAAGAGGGGAGGAGGGGGGGGATGAGGATTTGATGTGGGAAGGACGCGGTTGGGTCCCCTCAGGATTCTCCGTGGTGGCCACAGCACTGTTGGGGCTCTCATCGTGGAAGCATCGAGGTGGGAAAAGACCCCAAAGCTCATCCAGCCCAACCATCGACACAACCCCACGGTGACGACCAAACCCTGTCCCGAAGCACCACTTCTCCGTGGCTCCTGAACCCCTCCAGGGATGGGGACTCCACCCCTGCCCTGGGGAGACACTTCCAAGGCTTCACCATTCTCTCCATGAAGGAATCTTTCCCAGTATCCAACCCAAATCTCCGCTGGTGCAACTGGAGGCCGTTTCCTCTCATCCCATCGCTTGTTCCTTGAGCAGAGCCCAGCACCCACCTCGCCACAACCTCCTCTCCAGGAGCTGATGAGGTCTCCCCTCAGCCTCCTCTTCTCCAGACCAACACCCCCCCAGGTCCCTCAGCCCCTTCCCTGGATCTCCACACCCCACCCTGGTTCTCCAGACCCTTCCCAGCTCCGTTCCCTTCTCCAGACACTCTCCAGCCCCTCAATGTCCTTCTTGGAGGAAGGGACTCAAAACTGAACCCAGGATTCCAGGTGTGGCTGAGTCCAGGGGGTCGATCCCTTTCCTGCTCCTGCTTCCACCCCATGGCTGATCCAAGCCTGGATGCTCTTGGCCACTGCTGCCCCAGTTTTGGCTACTGTTGACCAACACCCCCAGGTTCTTCTCCTCCAGGGAGCTTTCCAGTCGCTCATCCCCAAGCCTGGAGCACTTGGCTTTGCTGAACCTCATCCTGTTGGCCTTGGCCCACGGATCCAGCCTGTCCTGATCCCTCTGTAGACCCTTCCTGCCCTCCAGATCAATACTTCCACCCAATTTGGTGTCACCCCCAAAATCCCCGAGGGAGCACTCAACCCCCTCAGCCAGATCGTGGATAAAGACACCAAACAAGTCTGGCCCCAACGCCGATCCCTGGGGACACCACTTGGGATCGGCTCCGAGAGGATTTAACTCCATCCCCACCACTCTTTGGGCTTGGCCACCCAGCCAGGATCCCACCCAGCCAAGAGCTTCCCTGCCCAAGCCCTGAGCCGAAGAAGAACCTCTCGGACAACCCTGTGGGCAACGGTGTCCAAGGATTTACCGAAGTCCAGGTCAACAGCAAATTCCTCATCCCATCGGGGATCATTCCAGGAGGGACCATCCCATGATTCCCATCATCCCATCATTCCCTCATCCACCAGGTGGGTCACCAGGTCACTGGAGAAGATCAGGATGGCCAAACAGGACCTGCTCCACCAGGCAAAGCCCAGCTCCACGGCCCCGACTCACCCTTGCACGATGCCTCCCGTGAAGCCCAAGTGCTCGGAAAAGGATTCCTGCAATCGGGAAGAGAAACGGAGTCAGGAACAGCTCTGGCACGGAAAGAAATCCAACCAGGCCCTGGGATTGCCCAGAAAGAGGAGAACCCAAAGAGCCTGAGAAGCTGCCATGGGAGCAGGCGGAGACCGGAGTTTGGGCAGTCCTGAGCGGGGCGAGAGCTCGTGGGGCTGAGCGGATAAAGCCAACCCCAGCTGTTTAGGGAATGCTGCTCCGGGCAGATTCCGGAGCGCTTTGGGTGGGACTCGATGATCCTTTTGGGTCCCTTCCAACTCGGGACGGTTCCGGAGGAGCCCTGGCCCAGAGCAGCCCCCGGGCGCTGCCGAAGGAGCCGCCGGGTTTATGGGATTTTTATCTCTGCTCCGGGGGGGGAAGATGGAAGAGTTTTTCCCAGTTCCTGGAGCGAAGCCCCCGTTACCTCGATGTGCTGGAACATGTAGGGGTGGTTGCAGATCTTCCGCAGCTGCATGATGGTGTTCATCAAGGTTTTGGTCCCACCTTTCCCCTGCACAATTAGGAGAATCGGAATTAGGAGCAGGAATTCAACTTGGACAACTCCAAGAGGGAAAAATTCCAGGAGCGTTGGCAGCCCTGAAGCTCCAGCGTGGCCCAGATCCAGCTGGAGGCACCGGATGCGCAAACGAGAGCTCCTGGGCTCAACGAGGGGCCCAGGTTCCAATATGGAGGTTGCGGAACGAGGGACTTTTGCACCCAAAAAGTGCCTTTTTAACCGTGTTCCCTAATTAATTTGACTTGTTGATCGCTTCCGAAACGCCCGGTGGCCTCCAGGGGTTTCCCAGCAGGGATGAAGCCCACCAGGACCCTCGGTGCTGGACCGGATGCAGGAGGGGTTGGTGCTGGGTCCTGCTGGAGGCCACAATTCCAACCCCATCCCTCCCTCCGGACTTGGTAAGAGAGGATTTGGCTCCCTGTGCCGACGCAGGAGCTGGGAGTGGATGGAGAAGACCTCCCTCCCCACCCCTGGAGGGGCTTCCAGCCCCGCTCTGACCACGGAGGGATCCGGGAGGAGCAGGGCTCAGGGTGGGCCGACCTTCTTGTCCTTCTCGGAGCCGTCGGTGAGCAGCACGCCCTTGGCCTGCATGTGCCGGTAGAGGACCCTCTGCAGCGCCGACATGTCACACTTGATCACGTATTCCACCTGCAAGGGCCAAGGAGGGGTTAATTCCCACGGGAACGCCAGCTGGAACCTCCAAAATCTCCATCCTGGAACCTCCAAAACCCCTCATCCTGGAGCCTCCAAAAGCCCCCATCCTGGAACTTCCAAAACCCCCATCCTGGAACCTCCAAAACTCCTCCCTGGAACCTCCAAAACTCCTCCCTGAAACCTCCAAATCCCCCTCATCCTGGAACCTCCAAAACCCCTCATCCTGGAACCTCCAAAACTCCTCCCTGGAACCTCCAAATCCCCCTCATCCTGGAGCCTCCAAAATCCCAGGATGCCTCATCCTCCTGCAGCACAGCACAAACACAACCCCCAATAAAACCCAGGAGCACCCCAAAACCCCCAATTCCTGGATGGATCAACCCAGGAGGACCCCAAAACACCCAATTCCTGGATGGATCAACCCAGGAGGACCCCAAAACACCCAATTCCTGGATGGATCAATCCAGGAGGACCCCAAAACCCCCATTCCTGGATGGATCAACCCAGGAGGACCCCAAACACCCAATTCCTGGATGGATCAATCCAGGAGGACCCCAAATCCCCATTCCCAGATGGATCAACCCAGGAGGACCCCAAAACACCCAGTTCCTGGATGGATCAACCCAGGAGGACCCCAAACCCCCATTCCCAGATGGATCAGCCCAAGCAGAGGAGGCCCCGGGGACCCCTGGGGACAGGGACGGACCCTCCCGGCCGTTACCTTTTCCGGGAGCTGCGCTTCCACCTCCTTCTTCAGCCTCCGGAGCAGGAAGGGGCGCAGCACCTTGTGCAGGCGCCGGATGATCAGGATGGTCTCCTCCTCGTTCAGGTCCACCTGCGGCGCCGCGGAAGGAACCGTTAACGCCGGGGAAGCTCCTGCCCCCGCGTCGGCCGCCGAGACCCCCGGGGCCGGGATGAGGCCTGGAGCTGGGATCTCTTTGATGGAATCGTCGGAGCCTCCTGTGGGGATTTCTCCAAGGCTGGGACTCCCTTGGTGTCCCCCCAACCCCCCCCCGTTGATGGATCGCAGACCCCAGCGATGGAGTCGCCTCCAGCAGCTCCAGAGCCACGTTGGCAACAGCCCAACCAGCTCCCAGAATTCCAGGCTGGGGGGGTGGGAAGGGACATCCTGAGCTCCCCCAGTCCCACTTGGATCCCCGAATCCCAGACTGGTGGGATGGGAAGGGACCTTCTCAGCTCTTCCAGTCCCACTTGGATCCCCGAATCCCAGACTGGTGGGATGGGAAGGGACCTTCTCAGCTCCTCCAGTCCCACTTGGATCCCCGAATCCCAGACTGGTGGGGTGGGAAAGGACCTCTGGAGCTTTCCCAGTCCCATCCCAGCTCAAGCAGGGTTCCCTAACGCAATCACTCTGGCTCTGATCCCGGTGGGTTCCAATCCCTCTGGGGAAGGAGACCTCACACCCTCCCTGCTCCAGGTCTTCCAGAAGTTTCTTCTCATATCCAGGTGGAACCTCTCGGGCTCCAGGCTGTGCCCAGCCCCCCCCTCCTGCCTCTTGGATCCGGATCAGCACAGATGGATCTCCTCCAGGCAGAGCAGCCCCAGCTCTCCCAGCCTTTCCTCCACCCCCTCCTCATCTAAGCCCCCTCCTCTGGGCTCTCTCCAGGGGTTCCTGGTCCTCCTGGAGCTGGGGAGCCCGGAGATGGACCCAGACTCCAACGGGGAACTCCCCAGGGCTGATGGGACCTGGTGTCTCCAGGTCCTTCTCCTCTCCAGTCAGTCATTCCCAAGTTCTCCAGGTGAATTCCGTGTCCACAGGTCCTTCTCTGCTCCAGTTGGTCATTCCCACCCTCTCCCAGTTGTTCCCCACCCTGTCCCAGCTCCGGGGGGGGGACACTCTGTGTCCCCAAATCCTTCTCCCAGCTCCTTCTCTGCAGAGCTTCACTCCAGATGGTCATTCCCACCCTCTCCTGGTTGTTCTCAACCTCTCCTGGTGCCAGCTTCGAGAGACTCCACATCCCCAGGTCCTTCCCTGCTCCAGCCCATCATTCCCACCCTCTCCCAGCTTGGAGATGACTCCATATCCCCAGGTCCTTCTCTGCTCAGCCAATCATTCCCAGTTTGGAGATGACTCCACATCCCCAGGTCCTTCCCTGCTCCAGCCAATCATTCCCAGCTTGGAGATGACTCCACATCCCCAGGTCCTTCCCTGCTCCAGCCAATCATTCCCAGCTTGGAGATGACTCCACATCCCCAGGTCCTTCCCTGCTCCAGCCAATCATTCCCAGCTTGGAGATGACTCCACATCCCCAGGTCCTTCCCTGCTCCAGCCAATCATTCCCAGCTTGGAGATGACTCCACATCCCCAGGTCCTTCCCTGCTCCAGCCAATCATTCCCAGCTTGGAGATGACTCCACATCCCCAGGTCCTTCCCTGCTCCAGCCAATCATTCCCAGCTTGGAGATGACTCCACATCCCCAGGTCCTTCCCTGCTCCAGCCAATCATTCCCAGCTTGGAGATGACTCCACATCCCCAGGTCCTTCCCTGCTCCAGCCAATCATTCCCAGCTTGGAGATGACTCCACATCCCCAGGTCCTTCCCTGCTCCAGCCAATCATTCCCAGCTTGGAGATGACTCCACATCCCCAGGTCCTTCCCTGCTCCAGCCAATCATTCCCAGCTTGGAGATGACTCCACATCCCCAGGTCCTTCCCTGCTCCAGCCAATCATTCCCAGCTTGGAGATGACTCCACATCCCCAGGTCCTTCCCTGCTCCAGCCAATCATTCCCAGCTTGGAGATGACTCCACATCCCCAGGTCCTTCCCTGCTCCAGCCAATCATTCCCAGCTTGGAGATGACTCCACATCCCCAGGTCCTTCCCTGCTCCAGCCAATCATTCCCAGCTTGGAGATGACTCCACATCCCCAGGTCCTTCCCTGCTCCAGCCAATCATTCCCAGCTTGGAGATGACTCCACATCCCCAGGTCCTTCCCTGCTCCAGCCAATCATTCCCAGCTTGGAGATGACTCCACATCCCCAGGTCCTTCCCTGCTCCAGCCAATCATTCCCAGCTTGGAGATGACTCCACATCCCCAGGTCCTTCCCTGCTCCAGCCAATCATTCCCAGCTTGGAGATGACTCCACATCCCCAGGTCCATCCCTGCTCCAGCCAATCATTCCCACCCTCTCCCAGTTTGGAGATGACTCCATATCCCCAGGTCCTTCCCTGCTCCAGCCAATCATTCCCAGTTTGGAGATGACTCCATATCCCCAGGTCCTTCTCCACTCCAACCAATCATTCCCAGCTTGGAGATGACTCCACATCCCCAGGTCCATCCCTGCTCCAGCCAATCATTCCCACCCTCTCCCAGTTTGGAGATGACTCCATATCCCCAGGTCCTTCTCCACTCCAACCAATCATTCCCAGCTTGGAGATGACTCCACATCCCCAGGTCCTTCCCTGCTCCAGCCAATCATTCCCACCCTGCCCTCAGAGGTGCCTCCACCACCGCCTCTCAGCGACGGCAGATCCCACCCTCACGCCGCTCCCCTTCTTCCCACCTCCACTAAAACCCACCCCAGGGGATCTCCACTCCGCCGGACGACGCTCCGCGCTCCCCGAGCGGGCGCCGCCCACCTCCCCGTCCGCACCTTCTCCCCGGTCATGGCGAAGGGGGCGTTGAACCACTGCTCGAAGGTGCTGCAGCTCTTGAAGATGGTCGGCAGGAGGAAGTTGAGCAGCGCCCACAGCTCGGGCAGCTTGTTCTGGAGCGGCGTTCCCGTCAGGAGCAGCCGGCGCGGAGCCACGTAGTGCGTGTTCAGCACCTGGGTCAGCTTGCAGTGGTGGTTCTTCATCCGGTGGCCCTCGTCCACGATCATGTACTTCCAGCGGATCTGCGGGAAGGAGGAGCCAGGGTGGGGGATGTGGTTTGATCCAACCTTCCCCGCGCCCACGAGGGACCACGGAAAGGCGGAGCCGCTCCCGTCGGTGGCTTCGTCCTGGAGACGAGGAGGGAGTGGGAAGAGGGAAGGACGCCGACGAGCCGGCTCTGGGGAACGTCAGCATTCCCAGATGGTTTTGGCCAGGGACAATCCCAGCTGTGTCTGACTGGAAGAGGAAACTCTTCCCTCCACAGCCTCACCGGGGTCAGACCCATCGGCTTCTCGTGCTCCTGGCGGAGCCCCAGCGCTCCGGAGTCGATTCCGAGCGAGGTGGAATCCGTTAAATCCAAGTTTTTGTTTGTCTGGCTGCTTGGAATCAGCCCCTTCCCAGCCCAGGGGAGGCCAGAATCCTTCATCTTTAAGGCTGGACATGGAAAACCCCTCCAGGGCTCCACAACGGCAGCGCCGAACCCACAGGGGCTCCGGCAAATATTCCCCGTCCTAGGAATTCCTTTATTAAAGGGGAAAAACATCTGCGGAGTCGTCCTGGGAATTGCAGCCAAAGCCGAAGAGGAAACGCCGCGCCGGCTGCGGCGCTGAGGGAGCAGCAGCTCCAGAGCTCCACCACGCGATGCCGAGAGGCTCCGGAGCCGGAAACCTCGCTGGAGAAATGGGATTTTCCAGGCAGGGAGATCCTCCCGGCACAGCCCAGATGCCACGGAAGAGGGACCCACCTTGGCCAGGATGTGCTTGTCCTTGATGATGTACTCGTAGGTGGTGAGCAAGACGTTGAACTTGCCGCTGCGGAGCTGAGGTACGAACGCCCTTCTCGCCGCCGGAGAGCCCTGGAGGGAGAATCCCAAATGGAAACGTCATTCCCAGCAGAAGAGAGGTGGTGGGAATAGATCCGATCAACACGGAAGGGCTGTTCCGGACACAGCGAGGGGGCAGCAGTCGGATCCCTTCGGCCACGAAGCGATGGGAACCACATGTGGGCTCCATCGATTCAGCGCCAGGAAGCGTCTCCGCCTCCCTGGGATAACGGGAATCCGGTCAGGCCGGGAGGAGACGCAAACGGCACCCAAGGAATTCACAGTATCCTAAGGTTGGAAAGGACCTCTGAGATCATCCAGTCCAACCCATAACCCAACACCAACACCAACCCATCATCTAACCCATGGCACTCAGGGCCTCATCCAGTCTCCCCTTAAACCCCTCCAGGGTCGGTGACTCCACCCCCTCCCTGGGCAGCCCATTCCAATGGCCAATCACCCTTTCAGGGAAGAACTTTCTCCTCACATCAAGCCTAAACTTTCCCTGACGAAGCTTGAGTCCCTGCCCTCCAGTTCTGTCCCTGGTCACCTGAGAGAAGAGACCAATCCCTGCCCGACCACAACCTCCTTTTAGGGAGTTGTAGAGAGCAATGAGGTCTCCCCTGAGCCTCCTCTTCTCCAGACTAAACAGCCCCAACTCCCTCAGTCTCTCCTCGTAGGGCTTGTGCTCCAGCCCCTTCTCCATCTTCGTTGCCCTCCTCTGGACACATTCCAGTATCCTGACATCTTTCCCAAACTGGGGGGCCCAGAACTGGACACAATATTCAAGGTGAGGCCTGACCAGTGCCGAGTACAGGTGGATGATGACTCCTCTGGTCCTGCTCCCCACACTATTCCTGATGCCCACCAGGATGCCATTGGCCTTCTTGGCCACCTGGGCACACTGCTGGCTCATGGTGAGCTTCCTGTCCACCAGCACTCCCAGTCCCTTTCTGCCTGACTCCTCTCCAGCCACTCTGTCCCCAGTCTGTAGAATTCTGCCAAAGGGAGCGGCTGGAGGGGCCCGGGAAGAGCGGCAACGCCGGGACTCGCCTTGTAGGAGACCTTCACCACGGACGGCGCCCACTTGTCAAACTCATAGGCCCAGTTCGACAGCGTTCTGGGGAGAAACGAGATGGAAACGGGTCAAAGCGGCCCTGGCCGAGCCGGGAATCAACCCCGGAGCTGTCCCAGTGCCACGTGGGGGGCGACGGGGTCGGGGGGCGCTTACGAGAGGGGGACGATGATGAGGAAGGGCCCGTTGATGCGCTTGTGCTCCATGAGGTACGTGATGAGCGCGATGGTCTGGATGGTTTTGCCCAGGCCCATCTCGTCGGCCAGGATCCCGTTGAGGTTGTTGTTGTACAGCGACACCAACCACTCCAGGCCCTTGATCTGCCGGGGGGAGCGGGGATGGCGGGATGGGAACGGGCAGGGGGCGCGCTCGTTATGCAGATGAGCCCCCTGCATCTCATTAACGACCTCATTCTAATTATTTATGGCCAGGTATTAATGGATCCCACGTTCTCTTGGGATCAGGGACACCCGTGGAGCGTTGACGCTCTTTGAAGCGGGACGGCCGGATCGTTATCCCACCTGGATCGTTATCCTGATGGCTCTTTCCTCAGCTCCCGGCTCCCGTGAGCCGAGTGTCCCAGCTCCCAGTGCCTCCCGCCAGCTCCCAGTGCCTCCCAGCGCCTCCCACCAGCTCCCAGCGCCTCCCACCAGCTCCCGGTGCCTCCCATTAGATCCCGGTGCCTCCCAGCGCCTCCCACCAGCTCCCAGCGCCTCCCACCAGATCCCAGCGCCTCTAAGCACCTCCCACCAGATCCCGGTGCCTCCCATTAGATCCTGGTGCCTCCCAACGCCTCCCACCAGCTCCCAGCGCCTCCCACTAGATCCCAGTGCCTCCCAGTGCCTCCCACCAGCTCCCAGCGCCTCCCATTAGATCCTGGTGCCTCCCGGCGCCTCCCACCAGCTCCCAGCGCCTCCCATTAGATCCTGGTGCCTCCCACCAGATCCCAGTGCCTCCCGGCACCTCCCACCAGATCCCGGTGCCTCCCGGCACCTCCCACCAGCTCCCAGTGCCTCCCATTAGATCCTGGTACCTCCCACCAGATCCCGGTGCCTCCCAGTGCCTCCCACCAGCTCCCAGCGCCTCCCATTAGATCCCGGCGCCTCCCACCAGCTCCCAGCACCTCCCACTCACCTGGTACTGCTTGAGGACGCCGTTGACCATCAGCGTGGATTGCTTGTCCACGCGCTCGGTGACCGCGTGCGCCACAGCGTAGTACGACTGCAGGCCCCTGGCCAGCGCCTGGGACACCCCGTACTCATCATCCACATCCTGCTTCGCGTTCCTGGTGGGAACAAACACCAGGTGAGACAGGGAAACCCCTTGGGAATCACCCCCGGGACAATCCGCATTCCCAACGTGCGCCAAATCCGGTCTCAATTGGGAAAGATCGCTCCAAAAAAAACCCCAGTGGGAGGGGAGCGACCACCACGAGGCAAATCCCCACGAGGATCCCCCACGGCGGCTCCGGAACGCGAGGCGACGCGGGACGGGGCCGCGCTCACTCGATAATGTGCCGGGCGTCCACTTCCGAGACGTCGTCGCTGTCCGGATCTGGGATCTTCTTCTTCTCCTCCACCGGCAGCGCCGGCTGAGCCGGCTGCGGCTGCTCCTCCTCCTCCTCCTGCCGGGAGAAACCAAGGCTTTGGAGTACAAATGGAAATGGGAACAGCAGAGTCCACGGCCAACGGCGCACGGCAGGGGTGGAAAACCCTGGGAAGCACCAGGAATGACCAACTGGAGTGGAGATGGAACTGGGGACAGGGAGTAACCCCTGATCCGGCACTGGGACAGGTTGGGAATGACCAACTGGAGTGGAGATGGAACTGGGGACAGGGAATCCCCTCTGATCCGGCACTGGGACAGGTTGGGAATGACCAACTGGAGTGGAGATGGAACTGGGGACAGGGAATCCCCTCTGATCCGACACTGGGACAGGTTGGGAATGACCAACTGGAGTGGAGAAGGAACTGGGGACAGGGAGTCCCCATTGATCCGGCACTGGGACAGGTTGGGAATGACCAACTGGAGTGGAGAAGGAACCGGGGACAGGGAATCCCCTCTGATCCGGCACTGGGACAGGTTGGGAATGACCAACTGGAGTGGAGAAGGAACCGGGGACAGGGAATCCCCTCTGATCCGGCACTGGGACAGGTTGGGAATGACCAACTGGGGACAGGGAATCCCCTCTGATCCGGCACTGGGACAGGTTGGGAATGACCAACTGGAGTGGAGAAGGAACTGGGAACAGGGAATCCCCTCTGATCCGGCACTGGGACAGGTTGGGAATGACCAACTGGAGTGGAGAAGGAACTGGGAACAGGGAATCCCCTCTGATCCGGCACTGGGACAGGTTGGGAATGACCAACTGGAGTGGAGAAGGAACTGGGGACAGGGAGTCCCCATTGATCCAGCACTGGGACAGGTTGGGAATGACCAACTGGAGTGGAGAAGGAACTGGGGACAGGGAGTAACCCCTGATCCGGCACTGGGACATCCTGGGAATGACCGGATGGAGCAGGGAAGGACTTGGGGACACCAAGTCCTGCTCCACTTCAGGAATATTCGGGAAGAGGCCTGGGCAGCCGACGCACCCAGCTCGCTGCCTCCGTGCTGCCACGCGCTTCCCCGAAGGGATTTTGGGTTGAAATGCACTGATTCGAGCCAACCCACACCGGATTCCCAAGGGATCTCAGCACGGAACCCACAGCCGTTCCCTGTTCCCTCGAAGTGGGAGGGAAACGGGGGATTTCTCCTCCTCACCTCCTCCTCCTCCTCGGAGCCGCTCTCTTCGCTGTCCGATCTGGGAGCCACTTCGTACCTGATTAAACACAACGAGCCACGCTGAACGCCGCACCCGGCACCAGCGCCGCGCCAGGACCCCCCCCCACTGAAACTGGGATTTCATTCGACCCATCAAGTACAGCAAATCCTGATTTATCCCAGTTTCCCCTCCCTGGCTCCCAGTTTCTCACGCGCTCCTGGGAAGGCGAACGAGCCCAGGCACCCACGTCCCAGCCTGCCCTTTCCAAGCCTTTCCCACATCCTTTAGGGAGGGCAGGAGAGGGGCTCCATAGGGGCTCTATAGGGGGTGTATAAGGGGTTCCATAGGGGCTCCCCAGGGAGGACTTAGTGGGTACAATAGGGGCTCTATAAGGGGCTCCGTAGGGGCCCTATAGAGGACACGACAGGGACTCTATAGGGGGTGCAATAGGGGGCACGACAGGGGCTGTATAGGGGGTTCTATAGGGGCTCTCTAGGGAGGACTTAGGGGGTGCAACAGGGACTCTATAGAGGGCACAACAGGGGCTCTATAGGGGGCTCCATAGGGGGGACTTAGGGGGTCCATAGGGGTTCTATAGGGGGCGCAATAGGGGCTCTATAGGGGGTTCCATAGGGGCTCCCTAGGGAGGACTTAGGGGGCACAATAGGGGCTCTATAAGGGCTCCATAGGGGCTCTATGGGGGGACATAGGGGGCTCCATAGGGGCTCTTGATGGGTTCTTTCCTTCCTGACCCCCAGCTTCCCAAGGTTTCCACCCCGGCCAAGCCCCCTCCCCGCCGATCCCGCACGGAACAGCGATCCCCGTGCTCCGGTCGGCGCCGCCGCGGGCGCGATCCCAGCGCGTGGATGGAGCTCCCCGTTCCCCCTGAGGCTCCGGCGATCGGAGGCCGAGGGAATCTCCCCTCGGGACCCACCCGGGGTTCATCTCCAGCCACGCCTCCAGCTGCCCGGCCTTGGGAGCGTCGGTGCCGGTGAGGATCTTGCCGCTCTCCACGTGGATCACCTTGACCGGGAGGTCGCTCATCTGGCTCGTCTCATCCAGGGGCTGAGGAACCAAAGCAGGCTCAGGATTTGGAGTCTTCCACCCCAAAACAGCGCTCGTGTTTGCACCGACAGCTCCACCCCAGGGCACCCCGGAGCACGGGAAGAGTTACAGCGCCGGAATACGGAATACGGCAGCACCGGATGGGTGGGAGAAGCTTGGGAGGGGTGGGATTTAACCTTTGGCTTTGGAAAATCCATGTTGGCATTCGGGATTCGCGCGGGGAGGACACGTTTGGCTGCCAAACACAAACTTCCCTCCCAAGCCCTCCGTGCAGCGGATCCCAGCCCAACCACCCCTGCCCAGCTCCGACAGGGAAGGGGCTGGGGGGAAGCCAAGCCCTGGACTCGGAGCCACCTTCCCCTGCTCAGGCAGAGCCTGGGAAACCCATTCCCATCCCCTTGGAAGTTCTATTTTAGGCAGCTCCAGTTTGGCTGCTCTGTCAGACCTCGGCCTGGCAGGAAGGGATATCCCAAGCCTTTCCTCCACACGGCTGCTTCCCACCCCTCCTGGCACGGTGGGATGTCGGGACCCACCTCTCCATCGGGGCCGATGGCCGGCGTCTGCCCTTCCGCGTTCTCCGCCTTCTGGAAGAGGAAAGGAGACGGTTTGCCAGCGCCGCCGTTAATTCCAGAAGCCACAAGCCCGAGGCTCTTCCCCGAAGCCGTCGTTATTCCAGCCGGGACACTCACCTTCTTCTTCTTCTTCTTCTTCTTCTCCTTGGCCACCTGGGCCGCCTTGTGCTGCCGCACCAGCTCCGTCAGGTTGGCCACGTACTCGTCCGTCTGCTGCAGCAGGTAGGCCAAGCGCTTGTCCTTCTTCTGATCGATGAGCTTACGGTACCCTTCCTCATCCTCAGCCTACGGAAAAGGGGTTGGGGGGGGCGTTATTCCCCATCCGGGAGCGCGCCGAGCCCTCGGAGCGGCTCCCACGCGCACGGATCGCGCCCGAGCTCACCATCAGCCGGCGCATCCGCTCCTTCTCGATGCGCTCGTTCTCCTTCTTCTGCTCCCGCTCGGTGTTGGCGTGGTACGTGGCCACCGCCTTGGTCAGCTTCTGGATTTTGCCCGTGACGGAGCGGTGGTATTCCTTGAAATCCTTGGCGTGCTGGAGAATGCTGTTGAGGTATTCCTGGAGGGAAAAGGATGAGGGGTGTCAGGAGCTGTCAGCATCCCAGGGTTTGGGATGAGGAGGAGCTTCCATTCCAGGCCCCCTGGGAACAGGTTCGGCTACGGAACAGGTCCAAAATCATCAATTAAGGGGGATTAATTTATCTTATAATTAATTAAACCAGATGAGTTTGGTTGAGGAATTCCTGGAGGAAAAAGGGGCATCAGGAGCCGTGGGCAGCCCAGAAGGGTTTGGGATGGGGAGGAGCTTCCATTCCAGGCCCCCTGGGAACGCATTCGGCTATGGAACAGGTCCAAAATCATCAATTAAGGGGGATTAATTTATCTTATAATTAATTAAACCAGATGAGTTTGGTTGAGGAATTCCTGGAGGAAAAAGGGGCATCAGGAGCCATGAGCAGCCCAGAAGGGTTTGGGATGGGGAGGAGCTTCAAAGTTCATCCATTCCAGGCCCCTGGAAATGGTTCCACTACGAAACAGGTCCAAGATCATCAATTAAGGGGGATTAATTTATCTTATAGTTAATAACCAGATGAGTTTGGTTGAGGAATTCCTGCAGGAAAAAGGGGCATCAAGAGCCATGAACATCCCAGAAGGGTTTGGGATGGGGAGGAGCTTCCATTCCAGGCCCCTGGGAACGCATTCGGCTACGGAACAGGTCCAAAATCATCAATTAAGGGGGATTAATTTATCTTATAATTAATAAACCAGATGAGTTTGGTTGAGGAATTCCTGCAGGAAAGAGGGGCATCAGGAGCCGTGAGCAGCCCAGAAGGGTTGGGGATGGAGAGGAGATTTAAGGCTCATCCATTCTGGCAACGAGCAGAGACATCCCCAGCAACGCATTCCGCTACGGAACAGGACCCAGATCATAAATTAAGTGGGATTAATTTATCCTGTATTTATTAACTCAGATGATTTTGGTTGAGGAATTCCTGCAGGGAAAAGAGTATCGGGAACCGTCAGCACCCCAGAAGGGTTTGGGATGGGGAGGAGCTTCACAGCTCATCCATTCCAGGCTCCTGCGATGCGCAAGGACATCCTTAGCGACGCGTTCCGCGAGGGAATACATCCAATATCATCAATTAAGAGAGATTCATTCACCTTAAAGTTATTAAAGAGGATAATTCTGGTCGGAAGGGACCCAACGGCATCGCCTGCTCCAAGCAGGACCCTCCTCCAATCCCCGAAACAAAGGGAGTTCCCTAAAAACCCTCCTCCCCAAGCCAAGCGGCCCCGGAAGCGGCTGACCTGGTGCTTCTGCCGGCGCTTCCGCTCCTGCTCGATCTTCTGCTGCTTCTCCAGCTTCTCGGTGATCCGAGCCTCGCGCAGGGACTGCCGCTTGCTGCGCTTGTAGGCCTTGGCGTTGAGCGCCGTCTCCAGCGCCGTGTCGCGCCGCATGCACACCACGACCTCCTGGCGCAGCTGGGGGAGAGCGCGGCGTCGGGGAAGGGGGGGATCAGTCCACGGAGCACGACACCAGCCCGAGACACAACCACGGAATCCCCCTCTGGATCTCTCCCTGTGCTCCAAGCCCATGGATCCATGGCCAGATCCCTCTGTAGATCCTCCAGACCCTGGATCCAGCCTGTCCTGATCCCTCTGGAGATCCTCCTGCTCCTCCATCCCATGGATCCAGCCTGTCCTGATCCCTCTGGAGATCCTCCTGCTCCTCCATCCATGGATCCAGCCTGTCCTGATCCCTCTGGAGATCCCCCTGCTCCTCCATCCCATGGATCCAGCCTGTCCTGATCCCTCTGGAGATCCTCCTGCTCCTCCATCCCATGGATCCAGCCTGTCCCGATTCCTCTGTGGATCCTCCTGCTCCTCCATCCCATGGATCTAGCCTGTCCTGAACCCTCTGGAGATCCTCCTTCGCCTCCATCCACGGATCCAGCCTGTCCTGATCCCTCTGGAGATCTTCCTCCTCCATCCACAGATCCAGCCTATCCTGATCCCTCTGGAGACCCTCCTCCTCCATCCACAGGTCCAGCCTGTCCCAATCCCCCTGTAGATCCTCCTCACCCTCCATCCATGGATCCAGCCTGTCCCGATCCCCCTGTAGATCCTCCTCACCCTCCATCCATGGATCCAGCCTGTCCCGATCCCCCTGTAGACCCTTCCTGCCCTCCAGCAGATCCACGCTCCCACACGGGGAGCACTCGATCCCCTCCTCCAGATCTCGGATAAGGGGACTCCGCGCCTCCCGCTGCTCCCCCACGCAGGGAATTCACCTCCCAGGCTCCCTTTGGTGGGAATCTCACCTGGCGCTGGAAGTTCAGCAGCCGCAGAGCTTTGAGCTCAATGGTAGCTTTGGTTCTCAGGTCTCCGGCCAAGGAGCCAGGAAGGTTCTCCAGCTCCTGGATCCTGTGAGCGATGCGAGCCTGCAGCCTGCGGAGGGACGAGTCGGGACCTCAGGGCGGGCAGGGACCAGCGCCAGGAATTCCCTTCCACTCCTCTCCCGGCCAAGCACGGCTCCGCTTCGTGGTGGCCTCATCTCAAGGGGCTTCGGGACTCACGGGACGCTCGGCACCCAGGGAATTGTTCCCAGGACAGGGAACCATTGGGGCATCCCTCAACAGGACGGAGTCATGGGATGTCCTGAGTTGGAAGGGACCCACGAGGACCATTGAGTCCAATTCTTGTCCCTGCACTGGACAACCTGGAATATTGTCCGACTGCTTCCCTTCCAGTGCTCCACCACCCTCTGGGTGACGAACCTTCTCCTGACACCCAACCCAACCCTCCCCCGGGGCACCTTCCTGCCATTCCCTCGGCTCCCATCATTGCTGTTCCACTTGGAGCTACAGCAGAAGCCGTTTTGGGCCATTTTTGGCTCAGTCTCATCTCAGCAACTTCACTTTCTGAGAGTTAACGGAACGTTTTTTCCAACAGGGATTCTTCTCCCTCTTGGAGGACTCATTGGGATGCAGAAAGGCTGCTGCTCACCCTTATTCCTACAGAATCCAAGGCCATCCTGGAGCTGATGGGATGGGAAAGGGGAGGGCAGGAGCGCTGCCCCCGATCCAACAGAGGATTCCAGTCCCTATCACGCTCAGGATAACAGAGGGACCACGAGGGTCTCTCTCCTCCAATGGCCAGCGGGGACCTCATCCATCTTTTTACCCCTGATCCTGGATCTCTGCATTCCTGAATCCAATTCCTGAGTCCAGCTCCCTCCTGTCCCGGGCCCTTTTCCCGCGTCTGCTCTGCGGCGACGTCGCCATCGAGGGACGGGGGCGGTTTTGTAGCTTTGGGTGTATTTCATGATTATTGCCACCATTGTTATTATCCAGCTGGTTTAATTCCCAACCCACGAAGCCTTTTTCCTCTCCTTTCCCTTTCCCCGGGGACGGGAAGCAAAGGGATTTGGGATCCCGAGCTGCCGAAGCGGCCGCGGCCGCACCAGGACGCACGGGGAGCGCCGGCGCCGGCCCCTGTGGCGCCACCCCCTACCTGTACTCCCTCTCCTGCAGGATCTCCACGGGATCGAGCCCGCGGGGCTTCTGGATGGGCGTGATCCGGTTCTGCTTCTGGTGGAGCTGCACCATGGGCGCGGGCTGCGCCGGCTGCCCCGGCGACTGCGTCTGCGGCGGCATCACCGGCGAGGCGGCGGGCGGCACGGCCGGGGGCGCCGGCGAGGGGCGCCCGGTGGGCTGGGGGGGGATCAGCTTCTGCGGGGCCGGCGAGGGGGCGGCGGCGTTGGCCAGCGGGCCTGGGGGGGACACGAGCCGAGGGGCCGTCGGCGAGGAGCGTCCCCAGCTCCGTCCTGCGTGCGCCGAGCGCGGCTGCGGCGCCGCTCGCAGCCTCACCGGGAACTCAGCGGCAAAGCCAATTGAACCCTCCCCTCCCTGGATGAAGGCACTGAATTCCAACTGGAATTCCAGCTCGGAAAACCCAAGCGGAAGGACACACGGATCAAGCCGGATCTTCAGGGCTCGGCCACCCGGAATCGGACCAGGGCTCCCCCAGCTCCCTCACGGAGCACCCGTGGCCCCTCTCCCCCCACCCCGGCTCGTGGCTTCGTTAGCACCGGCCCCAAACGAACCCCAAACGAACCCTGTTCTCACCTTCCGGCCAGGGCTTGGGGGGGGCACCAGGGGGTTGTCCTGGCATTCCCGGGGGAACTCCTGAGGGTCCGGGAGGGGGCATGTTGGGCCCTCCTATACCTGCAGAGGGGCCAAAAAAAAGGGGAGAAAGAGGAATAAAGAAGAAAAAAGCACATTAAGATGTTGATCCTTGTTTTCCAAGAGTTGGTTCTTCCGATTCCGACAGCCGGAGCAGCAGGAATGGCCTTTGGCAAGCACAGGAGCCTCCAGCCCTGCCCATTGGGAACGGCACCGGAGGGAGGAACCAGCATTCCCACCCCAAAAACTGCCCGGAGGAGCCTCCTCGTTGCCAGCTGGGATGGATCCGAAATCCCAGCTCCTGGAAAGTTAATGGCCACGGATCAGATGGATTATGGGATGGGGCGGTGGAAAAGCCAGAGTGGGGGCCACGAGGGCAGCGAGGAGGGATGAGAGTGCGGAAAACCGGGATACAATGCCAGAGGGAAGCCCATCCCTGCAGAGGAAGATTCATCCCTCTGGAAGAAGGCTCATCCCTATGGAGGAAGAGGATATGGGCTACGGATGGGCTACGAGGTGTGGAAATGGAAAAGCCAGCTCGGGGGCCACGAGGGCAGTGAGGAAAGATGAGAGCACGGAAAACCAGGATACAACGGCGGAGGAAGGCCCATCCCTCCAGAGCCATCCCTCTGGAAGAAGGAACCGTGGGCTACAAGGTGTGGAAACGGGAAAGCCAGACTGGGGGCCACGAGGGCAGCAGGGAGGGACGAGAGCGTGGAAAACCAGGACACAAGGCTGGAGGAGGGCTGATCCCAGTATCAGAGTATCCTAAGGTTGGAAAGGACCTCTGAGATCATCCAGTCCAACCTATAACCCAACACCAACACCAACACCAACCCATCATCTAACCCATGGCACTCAGGGCCTCATCCAGTCTCCCCTTAAACACCTCCAGGGTCGGTGACTCCACCCCCTCCCTGGGCAGCCCATTCCAATGGCCAATCACCCTTTCAGTGAGGAACGTTTTCCTCACATCAAGTCCAACCTTTCCCTGATGAATCTTGAGTCCCTGCCCTCTAGTTCTGTCCCTGGGCACCTGAGAGAAGAGACCAACCCCTGCCCGACCACAACCTCCTTTTAGGGAGTTGTAGAGAGCAATGAGGTCTCCCCTGAGCCTCCTCTTCTCCAGGCTAAACAGCCCCAACTCCCTCAGTCTCTCCTCGTAGGGCTTGTGCTCCAGCCCCTTCCCCATCTTCGTTGCCCTCCTCTGGACACTCTCCAGTATCCTGACATCTTTCCCAAACTGGGGGGCCCAGAACTGGACACAGTATTCAAGGTGAGGCCTGACCAGTGCCGAGTACAGGGGGACGATAACTTCTCTGGTCCTGCTCACCACACTATTCCTGATGCAGGCCAGGATGCCATTGGCCTTCTTGGCCACCTGGGCACACTGCTGGCTCATGGGGAGCTTCCTGGCCACCAGCACTCCCAGTCCCTTTCTGCCTGACTCCTCTCCAGCCCTCGGGAAGAAGCCCCGTCCCTCCCGGAGCCCTCCCGGCGCTCACCGTGAGGTCTGTTGTAGTTTGGAGGTGTCGGTCCCGGTCCAGGCCCTTGCACCGGGCCCTGCACGGGCCCCGTCCCGGACACGGAGGGCGGAGGTAGCGTCGGCATTTGCTGCTGCATCCCGGGCAGCGGCCGCTTGCCCTGCACGGCCATCTGGAGGTGCTCGGGCAGCGGCTGCCCCCGGGCCAGCATCTTGTAGGCCATGATCTGGGCGCGCAGCTGGTGCAGCTGGTTCTGGTTGAAGGGGGTCGGGCCCCGGCTCTGCTGCCCCAGCGCCTGCGGATCGGAGCCGTCCAAGGGGCCCGAGGACATGGGAGCGGCCGAGGAGGGGCCGTTGGCCGGCACCGGGCTCGAGGCGTGCTCGGAGCCGCCGAGCGGAGACGGGTAACCTGGAGGGAGAGGGGGAAGAGGAATTCCAGGGGGAACTCCTCCTCTGCGCATGCTTTAAGCCCCAAAACCCTCCCCGAATCCCAAGGCGGGGGGAGAGGCTGCGTGGGAATTGCGCGCTCGGTGTCCGATGGCGGCACAGAGGGGACCGGGATACGCAGGGATGGATCATCCCACGCCCAGTTCCACCTCTCCCTGTGCTCGGCTTCACCACTCCCCAGGCACCGGATGGAGAGGGAAGCCGAGAGCCAGGATGCTCCGGATGGATCCGCAGCCCCAGTCCTGTGGAAACGCGGTTCCAAGGAACCAACCTTGGGAATGCTGATCCATGGGGCTCGGAGGAGGCCCCATCCCCGCGTGCGCCCCGGGCCGCATCCCCATCCCCTTCATCTGCCCGTAGCGGGGGTCCTCGGAAATTCCCTTCTCGTGCATCGAGTCCATGGGCTGGTGGGGAGAAAGAACAACGGGATCAGGGACACGGCGACGGCATTCCCAGAGATGGGAACGGGCGGCTGTGCCGGGGGGTGCCAGCAGCGCCGAGGTCTGCTCCGAAGGCACGGAGGGTTCCCCGCTGGCACCGAGGATTCCCCATCGGCAGCACCAACATCCTCAAAACAAAACCAGATTCGCTGGAAAAACCCCGCTCGCTGCAGGAAAACCATCGGAATCAAACAGGAATCGGCACGGGAAGATGTGGAAAGAGACTTAAATCCACCAAAAAGCTTTGCCAGAGGGGTTTTATCCTGAGTCCTCCAGCAGACAACGCTGGAGATGATCAGAAAAGCTCCAGCCTGGATGGAAATAGTGAGGGAAAGGGGGGTTGGAGGATGGAATTCCCCAATATTTTGATGGGAAGTCAGCGGGGAGCCTCGTTTTCCACATTCCCAACGAGAGAAACCTTAATTGGAAGTTTCACTTCAGTGAAATTCAGGGATTGAGCTTCTCCACCTGGGAGAAGAGCCGGAAACGATGCCGCTATCTCCTAAGCAAGAGGCACCAACCCAGCTCCAAACCCTTCCCCGCTCCGAGTGCCTGGGGCACCCCAAGAATAAACCAGGAGGGAAATGAAGCCCCGAGCTGGTTTTCCCGGCGCTCCGGCAGCGGGGGCTGCTCCTGCCGGGCATTCCCGGCGTTCCCAGAGCCCTCTCACCTTGTGCATCTGGTGGATGCTGTCCTGAGCGTAGGCGCCGGGCGGCTGCGGCGGCAGCGGGTGCCCAGCCGAGGGGGGCCCGGGGCTGGGACCCATCATTCCGTGCGCGGAGCCGGGAGAGGGGCCGGGACTGGGACCCAGCATCGCCCCCGGAGAGGGGCCCGGCCCCGGCGACGGCCCCGGGCGCGGCGTTCCGCCCAGCGGAGGATCCGGAGTCGACATGGTCAGAGCGGGAGCCGGGAGTCCCTGACGGCCGGAGCGGCTGGAGCTGCTCCTGGAAAAGCCCCGGAGACGGGGATGGAAAAGGGAATCAGGATTAGGAAGAGCGGGAGCAAACCCACCTGGAGCACCGGAACCGCCCCGGCCTCGCACACGCGGCCAAGGTGGAGGCATCGGGAACACAGAGGCCGCTTCGGATCCAGATCCTCGCCGCACGAGCACTGAGGATTCCCTGGATTCGGGCAGAAACTGGAATCCAGCCTGTGCAGGAAGCAGTTTATCCACCAAAAATGTTTTATTCCCATTGTGGGAGTGGTGTTTTTGGATGCTGAAAGCAATCTGAAGTCGTCCCGCGCTGGCTCAGCTTCCGGCGACGCGGATTAAACGCAAATATCCCAGGTAGGGAAGCACCAAATTCCAGAACCGAGAGGCTCAATCCGGTTTAAGAGGGAATCGGTGCCAAAAACCAGTTGGATTCAGGTGAGTTGACGGTTCCTGGTTTCCTAGGCCACAGGACAGGAGTTCCTCAAGGAATTTGGAGGCCCCTCCCAGTTTGGGGCTTGGCTTTGGGATTAGGGCTGTGGAGATGGAGAATCCCAAATCCACCCTCTGGTCCCACCGTGGGATTTGCTTCTGGAATAGCGAGTACGACCCAAAATCAAATCGATCCACTCAACGAGCTCCAGATTCCCCTGATTTCCCATTCCATGAGGGAAGATGCAGCTGATTTCCCATTCCATGAGGTCTGGGGGAAGATGCAGCTGGGGGTTTCTACCTCGAGGGATTCCCAGCGGGAGCAGATCCCGTTCTGGCCGATCATTCCAAGCGAGGCCACTTCCTCTGGCTGGGAGCTGCCGAGGCAGAGAGGGCGGAGGTGGGAGAAGGCAACGCACCAGTCTGCTGCCAGTGGGGAACTGGGAGGTGCTGGTGGCTCCACGGAGTGATTCGGATGGATCAGGTGAGCATCAAGGGTAGGAAAATCCATGGGAGAGATTCCCAGCTCTGCAGCCGGGCCGAGGGATGGATTGGGAAAGGAGCCGCATCCGGGCGACGCCGTTAACCGCAAAGGTCAGCCCGGAGCAAGCTGGGACGGAGCTTCCCGGGATGAGCTTCCCAGATCCCCTCCAGCTCAGCTGCTCTTCTTGGAATGGGGTTCAGACACAGGGATCGTTCTGACCCCAAAATTTAAGGAATAACGGAAGCGCGGGGGCTTTTCAGGAGCGCAGGCGGCCGCGATGAACACCTCGTCCAGCTGACGCAGGAGAGCGGCGACGATCCGCGGCTCCGACCACGCTCCGAGCCCGGTGGGATGAGCTGTGGGGATGGGAATCGGCCAGATCCCTCCAAGCCACAGCTCCCGTGGGATGGAAAAATCCCCCTCTGCCCCCGGAGCCAAAGGATTCGCTGGCGGTGCCGATCCCGGCGAGATGCGATGTGAAATACGGATGCGGCGTTCCCGGTGGATCCCGGGCAGCACCGGGGCCGGATCGCGCTCGCAGCCGCCAATCCAGGTGTGGGATTGAGCTCCGAGAGTGAAGGGAACCGGAGGATCCGAAGGCAGCGTTTCAGCCCCATTTGTTCCACAATTTGTGGTTCCCGGTGTTCGTTCCCAGTCCCCTCCTGTTGGCAAAGAGAGCCGAGCGCTTCCCACAAAGCCGGCGCGGAAGGGAACGATCGGAGCTGGGACCGCAGGAGCTCCTGGATCCACGGGAATTCTGGAGCCTGGGCTTCCCCCGGAGGTGCCAAGTGGCTGTCGGGACGCAGAATGTGCCTAAAACTTCCCTCTCCCCTCATCCCAAATCCATCCAAGGCACCAAACTGATGGATTCTGTGATCTTTGGGATCCGTGGGCCATGAAAACGTGGGTGGTGTCAAGGTTCGTGCTCATTTCCTGCTGGAAAATCCAGATTCCCATTCCAGGAGGGAAGGAAACTTCCCAAAATACCTCAGGTGGGAGATGGGAACGTCCTCGGAGGCGAACGGGAGCGGCCTTCGTCCATTCCGACGCCTTCCAGGAGCTCGTGTGGATGGAGATCCCTCTTTTCCAGGTGATTCTGCCCCGGGAGCGGCTTCCAAAGGACACAGCGATGTTCCTCGCTGCGGATCCACAGGCTTCAGATTCCCCAATTCCAGGGAAAAGACGATCCAACGCTCACATCACTCGCTGCCATCCGAAGGGAAGCAGCGACGGGGCTTGGAGCTGTGGATTTCGGTGTTCCCAGGCTCAAAGGGCCAAGGGAAAGCAATGGGAATGCTGTTTTCCTTCGTTTTCCAGAGTTCTGGGAAGGAGGTTCCCGGGCCAGTGCCAGGGACTGGGAAAACTCAGCTCCAACAGCTCCAAAGCCTCCGGATCCGGCAGAGGGGCCAAGCGCCCTGATGGAACGCAGGGATTTCTCCCCCAGTTCAGCCCTTCCAGCCCTCAGGAATCTTCCTCCTTTCACTCCCCTGGGAAGCTGCCATTCCCTCCCCTCCCACCACAGCTAACGAAGGGCAGGATAACACCCACCTCGGCTTTTCCAGGAGGATTCCCAAATGAGCAGCACAATTCCAAGGATGCTACTGAAGCAGGAGGGGCTTTTCCATTAAACACAGAGGACTGGAACCCCTCTGGTGCTGCTGGAGCCGCGGGCCTGGCCCAGGATCACCTCTTCCAGGCGGGAATTTTTATCCTGATTCCCAAGACAACCCAACCTGAGCCCCCACGGGGCCGTTTCCACCCAGCATTCCCGAGGTGGGGAATCCCCAAATCCAAGCACCTACCTACGGGCATGGAGGTCTCGGACCCCTCGCGGCGCCGGGCTTGGCACGAGGAGCTTCTACTGGAACGCTGCAGGCAGGGAAAACCGGGAATGAGTCGGCACCCGGCGCTATCCGAGGGGCGAAGGGCGCCCGTCTCCGCGCGATCCCACGGATCAGGGCACAGTGCTCCCCATTTCCCCACGGATTGGGGCGCTCTGATCCCCGTCTCCCTTCCCAAGTATGGATTTTTGGGATGGAGAGCCCGTTGTCGTCCGTCACTGCCATTCCCTAAGTCCCCAGTGGTCAATTAACTAAGAATTAAGGTTAATAATACAACAATTGGGATTTTGCGCGCTCCTGCGCATCCGGCAGCCCTGAGGGACCCCAAAGAGGAACCCCCAAAAGGGACACCTTGACAGCCCTGAGGGACCCCTGAATGGACCCCCAAAGGAGCTCCTCAACAGCCCCGAAGGGACCCCAAAAGGGACCCTAAAGGGATCCCACACCAGCTCCAAAGGGACCCCTGAACAGACCCCCAAAGAGACCCTCAAAGGAGCCCCTCAACAACCTCAAAGGGACCCCAAAAGGATCCCCTTGACAGCCACAAGGGGCCCCCAAAAAGGACCCCCCGAGAGGCCCCGTTTCCAGCCCATCCACTGTGTTTCCTGGATGCCGGGAAAAACCAGCAGCTTCCCCCAAATCCAGGTGGTTTGGATCCCAAACCCTGTGCTGCTCCTCTCGCTCCCGAGGATTCCCACCTCCAGCTCCAGGATTTGGAAGCTTTTCCAAACTCCTGGTGTCCAAAGGAAAGCGGTGGCTCAAGGGGGGCTGGAAGAGGCCCCCCCCCGGCCGCCCCTTCGTTAGCGCCGCGCCGCTCATTAATTTCAAGCAGCGGCTGCACAAATCCCTTAATTACCCCCCTCAGCATCCTTTGGGCCTGGGCTGTCCAAGGAATGATCCTAAAGGAGGGGATCGGCAGTGGAAGCCCTGGGGCTCCCTCTGATCCTGGAGCAGCCACCAATTTGGGGAAAAATAGGGAAAAAAACAGGGAAAAAATAACAGGGGGGGAAAAAGGGGGGGGAGGGGGGAAAAAGGACCGGGAGGGGAGAAAAGGACGGGGAGGAGGCCAAAAAAAAACGGGGGGGGGAGGTGAGCAAAAAAAAAAGGGGGGGTGAGCAAAAAAAAGGGGGGGAGCGAGCAGAAAAAAGGGGGGGGCAAAAAAAAAAGGGGGGGAGCAAAAAAAAAGGGGGGGAGCAAAAAAAGGGGGGGACAAAAAAAAAGGGGTGGGGCAAAAAAAAGGGGGGGCAAAAAAAAGGGGGGGAGCAAAAAACGGGGGGGGGCAAAAAACGGGGGGGGGGGGGGGGCGGGAAACAGGGAAAATTGCTTTCCAGCCATATAAAATCTCGCAGGCAGAGCTGAAAAGGCCGTGTTTCACCCCAAAAGGTCTGAGCTCTGCAGGGGAGGAATTTGGGGACGTTTATCCCAAATCCAAGGATTTCCAAAGGGATCGGCGGGGGCTCCGCGACTCCCACGGCCCCGCACGCCCGGCTTCGGCGCAGCCGGAACACCCAGCGGTGGAAAAGGGGGCGAACTGGGATGTGAGAACCCCAAACCCCCCCAAAGGGACCCCACAATAGCCCTGAGAGACCCCCAAAGTGACCCCTTGATATTCCAAAAGGAACCCACGAGAGAACCCCTGGCAGCCTTAAGGGGCCCCCTGACAGACCCCAAAAAGGGATCCCCCAAGAGCCCCCCAAAAGCGAACCCCAAAAGGAGTCCCCCGACAGCGCTCAAGGGCCCCTAAAAGAGACCCCCCCCCCCAACAGCCTTAAGAGGCCCACAAAGGGATCCCCCCACAGCCTTAAGGGAGCCCCCAAAAGGGAGCCCAAATGACCCCCCCGACTGCCCTGGGGGACCCCAAAAGAGACCCCCCAACAGGCCTAAGGGGTCCACAAAGGAAACCCCTGAGGGATCCCCAAAACAACCCCAAGGGACCCAAAAAAGGGACTCCCCCAACAGCCCTGAGGGACCCCAAAAGGCACCCCCCGATAGCCACGAGGGACCCTCAAAAGGGACCCCAAAGGAACCTCTCACAGCACCAAGAGACCCCAAAAAGGGACCCCAAAAAGGGACCTTCCGACAGCCCAGAGGGACCCCAAAAGCCGCCCCTCAATCCACCCACCCAGCTGCCCCCTCCCAGCACCACCCCCCGGGGCACCAGACACCCCCCCCCCATCCCCTAAAAGGGGGGGGGAAATTAATTAATCAATCAATCAATCAATTGGGGAGGCAGGGGGGAGGAGAAGGGGGTGGGAGAGAAAAGGATGGAGGGAAGTGGACCCCGGCACCGCCAGAAAGGATGAGGAGATCCCCAAAAACGGGGGGGACACACGACACACATAATGGGGGGAGGATGGTGGGGGTCTGGATTGAGGGGAGGGGGAAGGGGAGGGGAAGGGGGATTACAGAGAGGGGACAAAAGGACAAAGAGGATGAGGAGGATGGGGCTGGGGGGGGGGTCACTGCCCCCCAGATTGGGGGAAGGAGGTGGAAAAGAGGCAGGGATGCAGGGATTTGGGGGGAGCCCCCCCACCTTTTGAAGGGGAGCTGCAAGAAGGCAGAGGAGGGGGGCACTGCAGCAAAGGGGAGGGGGGGGCTTAAAATCGGGGGGGGGGAGGGAGAAGGGGGGGCACTGAGCAATGAAAGGGAGGAGGGTGAGGGGTGGGAAGGGGGGGAGAAATGATGGGGGGGTGAAAAGGGGGCTTGAAGAGGGGATGCTGGGGGGTGAAGGGGGGAGAAATGGGGGGTTGAAAAGAGGGGGGAGATATGGGGGGGCGAAAAAGGGGGGGAGATATGGGGGGGCGAAAAGGGGGGGAGATATGGGGGGGCGAAAAGGGGGGGAGATATGGGGGGGCGAAAAGGGGGGGAGATATGGGGGGGCGAAAAAGGGGGGGAGATATGGGGGGGCGAAAAAGGGGGGGAGATGTGGGGGGCGAAAAAGGGGGGGAGATGTGGGGGGGCGAAAAAGGGGGGAGATGTGGGGGGGCGAAAAAGGGGGGAGATATGGGGGGGCGAAAAAGGGGGGGAGATATGGGGGGCGAAAAAGGGGGGGAGATATGGGGGGCGAAAAAGGGGGGAGATATGGGGGGGCGAAAAAGGGGGGGAGATATGGGGGGCGAAAAAGGGGGGGAGATATGGGGGGCGAAAAAGGGGGGGAGATATGGGGGGGCGAAAAAGGGGGGGAGATATGGGGGGCGAAAAAGGGGGGGAGATATGGGGGGCGAAAAAGGGGGGGAGATATGGGGGGGCGAAAAAGGGGGGGAGATAAGGGGGGGCGAAAAAGGGGGGGAGATAAGGGGGGGCGAAAAAGGGGGGGAGATAAGGGGGGGCGAAAAAGGGGGGGAGATATGGGGGGCGAAAAAGGGGGGGAGGTATGGGGGGGTGAAAATGGGGGGGAGATAAGGGGGGGCGAAAAAGGGGGGGAGATAAGGGGGGGCGAAAAAGGGGGGGAGATATGGGGGGGCGAAAAGGGGGGGAGATATGGGGGGGCGAAAAGGGGGGGTGATGCAGGGGGGCGAAAAAGGGGGGGTGATGCAGGGGGGCGAAAAAGGGGGGGTGATGCAGGGGGGCGAAAAAGGGGGGGTGATGCAGGGGGGCGAAAAAGGGGGGGTGATGCAGGGGGGCGAAAAAGGGGGGGTGATGCAGGGGCAGATGCGGAGGGGTTAAAATGTGGGAGATGCTGGAGGGGGGGGCGTGAAAGGTGGGGGGGGGATGCTGGGAATGAAAAGGGGGCTGAAGGGGGGGGTGGGTTTGGGGGGGGCTTAAAGAGGGGAGATGTGTGGGGTGCCGGGGGGGGGGGGGCTGAAAAGGGAGGGAGGTGCCTGGGGGGGGGGGGGGTCACAAGAGGATGCTGAGGGCGCTGGGGAGGGGGCGGCGGCGCGGAGCCCCCCCCCCCAGCCCCGAACAATGGGCAGCGCGAACGGTGACCCCGCGGTCCCGTGTCCCTCCCGGGCCGCCGTACCCCGCCCGCTCCATCCCTGCCGGCCCCCCCCCAACCCACCTCAGCCGGGCTCGCTCGTCCCCCAGCCCCCCCCCCCCCCCCTCCCAGCACACACACACACACCCCCCGCCCTCACCGCCCGCGGAGCCGCGGTCCCGGTCCATCCCCGCCGGGCGGCCCCGTCCCCGCGGGAACAAAGGAGCCGGAGCCGCCGCCGCCTGAGGGAGCGACGGAGCCGCGCGCGCGCCCGCCGCAGCCACAGACGCCGCGCACGCTACC
>JAUMJJ010000230.1:0-60277 GCA_033556795.1 Tapera naevia
GGGGAAAAAAGATTTTTGGGGAAATGAACCCAGTAATTGGGTAAAAACCACTAATTTGGGGGAAAATGGACCCAGTTTGGTGGGGAAAACCCAATATGGAGGGAAATAAACCCAGTTTTGGAGGAAAAAACATAGTTTTTGGGAAAATTAACCCAGTTTTGGGGAAAAAAATGATTTTGGGGAAAATGAACCCAGTAATGGGGAAAAAATCTGATTTTGGGGAAAATGAACACAGTGTGGAGTCGAAATAGAAGATTTTGGGGAAAATGAACACAGTTTGGGGGGGGAAACCCGTTTTTGGTGAAAATGAAACTAGTTCTGAGGGAAAAAAAAAAAAAGAGGAATTAAAGACAGTAATTGGGGTAAAAATCCAGATTTTGGGGAAAATGAACACAATTTGGTGGGGAAACCCCAATATGTAGGGAAATAAACCCAGTTTTGGTGGAAAAAACATATTTTGGGTAAAATGAACCCAGTTTTTGGGGAAAAAAATGATTTTGGGGAAAATGAAGCCAGTAATAGGAAAAAAATCCTGATTTGGGGGAAAATGAACAAAGTGTGGAGTGGAAATAGAAGATTTTGAGGAAAATGAAATCAGTTTGGAGAGGAAAACATGATTTGTGTGAAAATGAACCAAGTTTTTTGGGGAAATAAGGATTTTGTGAAAAAAGAACATAGTTTCGGAGGATAAAAGCTATTTATGCGGAAAATGAACCCAGTTTTGGGGGGGAAAACAATTTTTAAGGAAAATGAACCCAGTTTTGGGGAAAAAATGATTTTGGGGAAAATGAAGCCAGTAATTGGATAAAAAAAACCCCGAATTTTAGGGAAAATGAACACAGTTTTGGGGGGGAGACCCAATTTGTAGGGAAATAAACCCAGTTCTGGTGGAAAAAATATATTTTGGGGGGAAAATGAACCCGACTTTTGGGGGAAAAGATTGATTTTGGGGAAAATGAGCCCATTGTGGAGTGGAAATAGGAGATTTTGGGGAAAATGAAATCAGTTTGGAGGGGAAATCCTGATTTGTGTGGAAATACAGCTAGTTTTGGGGGGAAAAAAGGATTTTGGGGAAAATGAACCAAGTGTGGCGTGGATATAGAAGAATTTGGGGAAAATGAACACTGTTTCGAGGGGAAAACCTGGTTTGTGTGAAAAAGAACTCAGTTTGGGGGGGAAATAAGGATTTTGTGGAAAATGAACATAGTTTTGGAGGAAAAAAAGCTGATTATGCAGAAAATTAACCCAGTTTTGGCAGAAAAAAAATGTTTTTAAGGAAAAATGACCCAGTTTTGGGGAAAATAATTATTTTGGGGAAAATGAACCCAGTAACTGAGTTAAAAAAAACCCAAATTTTGGGGAAAATGAACACTGTTTGGGGGGGGGGGGGGGGGGGGAATGCAACTTGTAGGGAAATGAACCGAGTTTTGCTGGCAAAAACCCGACTTTGGGGAAAATGAACCCAGTTTGGGAGGAAAAAATCCGATTTTGTGGAAATGAACCAAGAAATTGGGAAATAAACCCAGATTTTGGGGAAAATGAACACTGTTTGGACGGGAAAACTTGATTTGTGTAAAAATGCACCCAGTTTTTTGAGGAAAAAAGGATTTTGGGGAAAATGAACCCAGTTTGGGAGGAAAAAAACCTGATTTTGGGGAAAATGAACCCCGAGTGGAGATGAAATACCACATTTTCGGGAAAATGAACCAAGTTTGTTGGGGAAAACCTGATTTGTGTGAAAATACACCCAGTTTTGGGGGGGAAAAGGGATTTTGCGGGAAAATGGACCCAGTTTGGGAGGAAAGAAGCTGATTATGGGGAAAATGAATCCAGTTTGGGGGCAAAAACCCGTTTTTGATGAAAATGTACACAGTTTGGGGTAAAAAAAAGATTTTTGGGAAATAAAGCCAGTAATTGGTTAAAAATCCGGGTTTTGGGGAAAATGAACACAGTTTGGTGGGGAAAGCCCAATTTGTAGGGAAATGAACCCAGTTTTGGTGGAAAAAAAATATTTTGGGGGAAATGAACCCAGTTTTGGGGGAAAAAACACTTTTTTGGGGAAAATGAGCCCAGTGTGGAGTCGAAATTGAAGATTTTGGTAAAATGAAATCAGTTTGGAGGGCAAAACCTGATTTGTGTGAAAATGCACCCTGTTTTTGGGCGAAAAAAAGATTTTGTTGAAAATGGACCCAGTTTCGGAGGAAACGAGCTGATTATGCTGAAAATGAACCCAGTTTTGGGAGAAAACCCGATTTTAATGAAAATGAACCCAGTTTGGGGGAAAAACCCGTTTTTAAGGAAAATGAACCCTGTTTTGTGGAAAAAATTATTTTGGGGAAAATGAAATCAGTTTGGAGGGGAAACCTGATTTGTGTGAAAATGCACTCAGTTTTGGGGGGAAAAAAACGATTTTGTGGAAAATGAATGTAGTTTTGGAGGAAAAAAATCTGATTATGCGGAAAATGAACCCAGTTTGGGGGGAAAAAAAGATTTTGGGGGAAATGAAGCCAGTAATTGGGTAAAAAAAACGGATTTTGGGGAAAATGAACACAGTTTCGTGGGGATAACCCAATTTGTAGGGAAATGAACCCAGTTTTGCTGGAAAAAACATATTTTGGGGAAAATGAACCCAGTTTTTGGGGAAAAAAAAGATTTTTGAGAAAATGAACCCAGTAATGGGGAAAAAATCTGATTTGGGGGAAAATAAACCCAGTGGGGATTGGAAATGGAAGATTTTGAGGAAAATTAAATCAGTTTGGAGGGGACAACCTGATTTGTGTGAAAATGCACTCAGTTTTGGGGGGAAAAAAACGATTTTGTGGAAAATGAATGTAGTTTTGGAGGAAAAAAATCTGATTATGCGGAAAATGAACCCAGTTTGGGGGGAAAAAAAGATTTTGGGGGAAATGAAGCCAGTAATTGGGTAAAAAAAACGGATTTTGGGGAAAATGAACACAGTTTCGTGGGGATAACCCAATTTGTAGGAAAATAACCCAGTTTTGCTGGAAAAAACATATTTTGGGGAAAATGAACCCAGTTTTTGGGGAAAAAAAAGATTTTTGAGAAAATGAACCCAGTAATGGGGAAAAAATCTGATTTGGGGGAAAATGAACCCAGTGGGGATTGGAAATGGAAGATTTTGAGGAAAATTAAATCAGTTTGGAGGGGACAACCTGATTTGTGTGAAAATGTACTCAGTTTTGGGGGGAAATAAGGATTTGGGGAAAATGAACCCAATTTTGGAGAAAAATCTGATTATGCGGAAAATGAACCCCGTTTGGGGGGAAAAAAGATTTTTGGGGAAATGAACCCAGTAATTGGGTAAAAACCACTAATTTGGGGGAAAATGGACCCAGTTTGGTGGGGAAAACCCAATATGGAGGGAAATAAACCCAGTTTTGGAGGAAAAAACATAGTTTTTGGGAAAATTAACCCAGTTTTGGGGAAAAAAATGATTTTGGGGAAAATGAACCCAGTAATGGGGAAAAAATCTGATTTTGGGGAAAATGAACACAGTGTGGAGTCGAAATAGAAGATTTTGGGGAAAATGAACACAGTTTGGGGGGGGAAACCCGTTTTTGGTAAAAATGAAACTAGTTCTGAGGGAAAAAAAAAAAAAAGAGGAATTAAAGCCAGTAATTGGGGTAAAAATCCAGATTTTGGGGAAAATGAACACAATTTGGTGGGGAAACCCCAATATGTAGGGAAATAAACCCAGTTTTGGTGGAAAAAACATATTTTGGGTAAAATGAACCCAGTTTTTGGGGAAAAAAATGATTTTGGGGAAAATGAAGCCAGTAATAGGAAAAAAATCCTGATTTGGGGGAAAATGAACAAAGTGTGGAGTGGAAATAGAAGATTTTGAGGAAAATGAAATCAGTTTGGAGAGGAAAACATGATTTGTGTGAAAATGAACCAAGTTTTTTGGGGAAATAAGGATTTTGTGGAAAAAGAACATAGTTTCGGAGGATAAAAGCTATTTATGCGGAAAATGAACCCAGTTTTGGGGGGGGGGGGGGAATTTTTTAAGGAAAAATAACCCAGTTTTGGGGAAAAAATGATTTTGGGGAAAATGAAGCCAGTAATTGGATAAAAAAACCCCCGAATTTTAGGGAAAGTGAACACAGTTTTGGGGGGGAGACCCAATTTGTAGGGAAATAAACCCAGTTCTGGTGGAAAAAATATATTTTGGGGGGAAAATGAACCCGACTTTTGGGGGAAAAGATTGATTTTGGGGAAAATGAGCCCATTGTGGAGTGGAAATAGGAGATTTTGGGGAAAATGAAATCAGTTTGGAGGGGAAATCCTGATTTGTGTGGAAATACAGCTAGTTTTGGGGGGAAAAAAGGATTTTGGGGAAAATGAACCAAGTGTGGCGTGGATATAGAAGAATTTGGGGAAAATGAACACTGTTTCGAGGGGAAAACCTGGTTTGTGTGAAAAAGAACTCAGTTTGGGGGGGAAATAAGGATTTTGTGGAAAATGAACATAGTTTTGGAGGAAATAAAGCTGATTATGCAGAAAATTAACCCAGTTTTGGCAGAAAAAAAATGTTTTTAAGGAAAAATGACCCAGTTTTGGGGAAAATAATTATTTTGGGGAAAATGAACCCAGTAACTGAGTTAAAAAAAACCCAAATTTTGGGGAAAATGAACACTGTTTGGGGGGGGGGGGGGGGGGGGAATGCAACTTGTAGGGAAATGAACCGAGTTTTGCTGGCAAAAACCCGACTTTGGGGAAAATGAACCCAGTTTGGGAGGAAAAAATCCGATTTTGTGGAAATGAACCAAGAAATTGGGAAATAAACCCAGATTTTGGGGAAAATGAACACTGTTTGGACGGGAAAACTTGATTTGTGTAAAAATGCACCCAGTTTTTTTGAGGAAAAAAGGATTTTGGGGAAAATGAACCCAGTTTGGGAGGAAAAAAACCTGATTTTGGGGAAAATGAACCCCGAGTGGAGATGAAATACCACATTTTCGGGAAAATGAACCAAGTTTGTTGGGGAAAACCTGATTTGTGTGAAAATACACCCAGTTTTGGGGGGGAAAAGGGATTTTGGGGAAAATGGACCCAGTTTGGGAGGAAAGAAGCTGATTATGGGGAAAATGAATCCAGTTTGGGGGCAAAAACCCGTTTTTGATGAAAATGTACACAGTTTGGGGTAAAAAAAAGATTTTTGGGAAATAAAGCCAGTAATTGGTTAAAAATCCGGGTTTTGGGGAAAATGAACACAGTTTGGTGGGGAAAGCCCAATTTGTAGGGAAATGAACCCAGTTTTGGTGGAAAAAAAATATTTTGGGGGAAATGAACCCAGTTTTGGGGGAAAAAACACTTTTTTGGGGAAAATGAGCCCAGTGTGGAGTCGAAATTGAAGATTTTGGTAAAATGAAATCAGTTTGGAGGGCAAAACCTGATTTGTGTGAAAATGCACCCTGTTTTTGGGCGAAAAAAAGATTTTGTTGAAAATGGACCCAGTTTCGGAGGAAACGAGCTGATTATGCTGAAAATGAACCCAGTTTTGGGAGAAAACCCGATTTTAATGAAAATGAACCCAGTTTGGGGGAAAAACCCGTTTTTAAGGAAAATGAACCCTGTTTTGTGGAAAAAATTATTTTGGGGAAAATGAAATCAGTTTGGAGGGGAAACCTGATTTGTGTGAAAATGCACTCAGTTTTGGGGGGAAAAAAAACGATTTTGTGGAAAATGAATGTAGTTTTGGAGGAAAAAAATCTGATTATGCGGAAAATGAACCCAGTTTGGGGGGAAAAAAAGATTTTGGGGGAAATGAAGCCAGTAATTGGGTAAAAAAAACGGATTTTGGGGAAAATGAACACAGTTTCGTGGGGATAACCCAATTTGTAGGGAAATGAACCCAGTTTTGCTGGAAAAAACATATTTTGGGGAAAATGAACCCAGTTTTTGGGGAAAAAAAAGATTTTTGAGAAAATGAACCCAGTAATGGGGAAAAAATCTGATTTGGGGGAAAATAAACCCAGTGGGGATTGGAAATGGAAGATTTTGAGGAAAATTAAATCAGTTTGGAGGGGACAACCTGATTTGTGTGAAAATGCACTCAGTTTTGGGGGGAAAAAAACGATTTTGTGGAAAATGAATGTAGTTTTGGAGGAAAAAAATCTGATTATGCGGAAAATGAACCCAGTTTGGGGGGAAAAAAAGATTTTGGGGGAAATGAAGCCAGTAATTGGGTAAAAAAAACGGATTTTGGGGAAAATGAACACAGTTTCGTGGGGATAACCCAATTTGTAGGAAAATAACCCAGTTTTGCTGGAAAAAAACATATTTTGGGGAAAATGAACCCAGTTTTTGGGGAAAAAAAAGATTTTTGAGAAAATGAACCCAGTAATGGGGAAAAAATCTGATTTGGGGGAAAATGAACCCAGTGGGGATTGGAAATGGAAGATTTTGAGGAAAATTAAATCAGTTTGGAGGGGACAACCTGATTTGTGTGAAAATGTACTCAGTTTTGGGGGGAAATAAGGATTTGGGGAAAATGAACCCAATTTTGGAGAAAAATCTGATTATGCGGAAAATGAACCCCGTTTGGGGGGAAAAAAGATTTTTGGGGAAATGAACCCAGTAATTGGGTAAAAACCACTAATTTGGGGGAAAATGGACCCAGTTTGGTGGGGAAAACCCAATATGGAGGGAAATAAACCCAGTTTTGGAGGAAAAAACATAGTTTTTGGGAAAATTAACCCAGTTTTGGGGAAAAAAAATGATTTTGGGGAAAATGAACCCAGTAATGGGGAAAAAATCTGATTTTGGGGAAAATGAACACAGTGTGGAGTCGAAATAGAAGATTTTGGGGAAAATGAACACAGTTTGGGGGGGGAAACCCGTTTTTGGTGAAAATGAAACTAGTTCTGAGGGAAAAAAAAAAAAAGAGGAATTAAAGCCAGTAATTGGGGTAAAAATCCAGATTTTGGGGAAAATGAACACAATTTGGTGGGGAAACCCCAATATGTAGGGAAATAAACCCAGTTTTGGTGGAAAAAACATATTTTGGGTAAAATGAACCCAGTTTTTGGGGAAAAAAATGATTTTGGGGAAAATGAAGCCAGTAATAGGAAAAAAATCCTGATTTGGGGGAAAATGAACAAAGTGTGGAGTGGAAATAGAAGATTTTGAGGAAAATGAAATCAGTTTGGAGAGGAAAACATGATTTGTGTGAAAATGAACCAAGTTTTTTGGGGAAATAAGGATTTTGTGGAAAAAGAACATAGTTTCGGAGGATAAAAGCTATTTATGCGGAAAATGAACCCAGTTTTGGGGGGGGGGGAAATTTTTTAAGGAAAAATAACCCAGTTTTGGGGAAAAAATGATTTTGGGGAAAATGAAGCCAGTAATTGGATAAAAAAAACCCCGAATTTTAGGGAAAATGAACACAGTTTTGGGGGGGAGACCCAATTTGTAGGGAAATAAACCCAGTTCTGGTGGAAAAAATATATTTTGGGGGGAAAATGAACCCGACTTTTGGGGGAAAAGATTGATTTTGGGGAAAATGAGCCCATTGTGGAGTGGAAATAGGAGATTTTGGGGAAAATGAAATCAGTTTGGAGGGGAAATCCTGATTTGTGTGGAAATACAGCTAGTTTTGGGGGGAAAAAAGGATTTTGGGGAAAATGAACCAAGTGTGGCGTGGATATAGAAGAATTTGGGGAAAATGAACACTGTTTCAAGGGGAAAACCTGGTTTGTGTGAAAAAGAACTCAGTTTGGGGGGGAAATAAGGATTTTGTGGAAAATGAACATAGTTTTGGAGGAAATAAAGCTGATTATGCAGAAAATTAACCCAGTTTTGGCAGAAAAAAAATGTTTTTAAGGAAAAATGACCCAGTTTTGGGGAAAATAATTATTTTGGGGAAAATGAACCCAGTAACTGAGTTAAAAAAAACCCAAATTTTGGGGAAAATGAACACTGTTTGGGGGGGGGGGGGGGGAATGCAACTTGTAGGGAAATGAACCGAGTTTTGCTGGCAAAAACCCGACTTTGGGGAAAATGAACCCAGTTTGGGAGGAAAAAATCCGATTTTGTGGAAATGAACCAAGAAATTGGGAAATAAACCCAGATTTTGGGGAAAATGAACACTGTTTGGACGGGAAAACTTGATTTGTGTAAAAATGCACCCAGTTTTTTGAGGAAAAAAGGATTTTGGGGAAAATGAACCCAGTTTGGGAGGAAAAAAACCTGATTTTGGGGAAAATGAACCCCGAGTGGAGATGAAATACCACATTTTCGGGAAAATGAACCAAGTTTGTTGGGGAAAACCTGATTTGTGTGAAAATACACCCAGTTTTGGGGGGGAAAAGGGATTTTGGGGAAAATGGACCCAGTTTGGGAGGAAAGAAGCTGATTATGGGGAAAATGAATCCAGTTTGGGGGCAAAAACCCGTTTTTGATGAAAATGTACACAGTTTGGGGTAAAAAAAAGATTTTTGGGAAATAAAGCCAGTAATTGGTTAAAAATCCGGGTTTTGGGGAAAATGAACACAGTTTGGTGGGGAAAGCCCAATTTGTAGGGAAATGAACCCAGTTTTGGTGGAAAAAAAATATTTTGGGGGAAATGAACCCAGTTTTGGGGGGAAAAACACTTTTTTGGGGAAAATGAGCCCAGTGTGGAGTCGAAATTGAAGATTTTGGTAAAATGAAATCAGTTTGGAGGGCAAAACCTGATTTGTGTGAAAATGCACCCTGTTTTTGGGCGAAAAAAAGATTTTGTTGAAAATGGACCCAGTTTCGGAGGAAACGAGCTGATTATGCTGAAAATGAACCCAGTTTTGGGAGAAAACCCGATTTTAATGAAAATGAACCCAGTTTGGGGGAAAAACCCGTTTTTAAGGAAAATGAACCCTGTTTTGTGGAAAAAATTATTTTGGGGAAAATGAAATCAGTTTGGAGGGGAAACCTGATTTGTGTGAAAATGCACTCAGTTTTGGGGGGAAAAAAACGATTTTGTGGAAAATGAATGTAGTTTTGGAGGAAAAAAATCTGATTATGCGGAAAATGAACCCAGTTTGGGGGGAAAAAAAGATTTTGGGGGAAATGAAGCCAGTAATTGGGTAAAAAAAACGGATTTTGGGGAAAATGAACACAGTTTCGTGGGGATAACCCAATTTGTAGGGAAATGAACCCAGTTTTGCTGGAAAAAACATATTTTGGGGAAAATGAACCCAGTTTTTGGGGAAAAAAAAGATTTTTGAGAAAATGAACCCAGTAATGGGGAAAAAATCTGATTTGGGGGAAAATAAACCCAGTGGGGATTGGCAATGGAAGATTTTGAGGAAAATTAAATCAGTTTGGAGGGGACAACCTGATTTGTGTGAAAATGCACTCAGTTTTGGGGGGAAAAAAACGATTTTGTGGAAAATGAATGTAGTTTTGGAGGAAAAAAATCTGATTATGCGGAAAATGAACCCAGTTTGGGGGGAAAAAAAGATTTTGGGGGAAATGAAGCCAGTAATTGGGTAAAAAAAACGGATTTTGGGGAAAATGAACACAGTTTCGTGGGGATAACCCAATTTGTAGGAAAATAACCCAGTTTTGCTGGAAAAAAACATATTTTGGGGAAAATGAACCCAGTTTTTGGGGAAAAAAAAGATTTTTGAGAAAATGAACCCAGTAATGGGGAAAAAATCTGATTTGGGGGAAAATGAACCCAGTGGGGATTGGAAATGGAAGATTTTGAGGAAAATTAAATCAGTTTGGAGGGGACAACCTGATTTGTGTGAAAATGTACTCAGTTTTGGGGGGAAATAAGGATTTGGGGAAAATGAACCCAATTTTGGAGAAAAATCTGATTATGCGGAAAATGAACCCCGTTTGGGGGGAAAAAAGATTTTTGGGGAAATGAACCCAGTAATTGGGTAAAAACCACTAATTTGGGGGAAAATGGACCCAGTTTGGTGGGGAAAACCCAATATGGAGGGAAATAAACCCAGTTTTGGAGGAAAAAACATAGTTTTTGGGAAAATTAACCCAGTTTTGGGGAAAAAAATGATTTTGGGGAAAATGAACCCAGTAATGGGGAAAAAATCTGATTTTGGGGAAAATGAACACAGTGTGGAGTCGAAATAGAAGATTTTGGGGAAAATGAACACAGTTTGGGGGGGGAAACCCGTTTTTGGTAAAAATGAAACTAGTTCTGAGGGAAAAAAAAAAAAAGAGGAATTAAAGCCAGTAATTGGGGTAAAAATCCAGATTTTGGGGAAAATGAACACAATTTGGTGGGGAAACCCCAATATGTAGGGAAATAAACCCAGTTTTGGTGGAAAAAACATATTTTGGGTAAAATGAACCCAGTTTTTGGGGAAAAAAATGATTTTGGGGAAAATGAAGCCAGTAATAGGAAAAAAATCCTGATTTGGGGGAAAATGAACAAAGTGTGGAGTGGAAATAGAAGATTTTGAGGAAAATGAAATCAGTTTGGAGAGGAAAACATGATTTGTGTGAAAATGAACCAAGTTTTTTGGGGAAATAAGGATTTTGTGGAAAAAGAACATAGTTTCGGAGGATAAAAGCTATTTATGCGGAAAATGAACCCAG
The DNA here is from genome assembly GCA_033556795.1 of Tapera naevia. NCBI lineage: Eukaryota > Metazoa > Chordata > Aves > Cuculiformes > Neomorphidae > Tapera > Tapera naevia. The sequence goes on from JAUMJJ010000230.1 coordinate 10,567, forward strand.
TTTTGGGGGGGGGGGGGAATTTTTTAAGGAAAAATAACCCAGTTTTGGGGAAAAAATGATTTTGGGGAAAATGAAGCCAGTAATTGGATAAAAAAACCCCCGAATTTTAGGGAAAGTGAACACAGTTTTGGGGGGGAGACCCAATTTGTAGGGAAATAAACCCAGTTCTGGTGGAAAAAATATATTTTGGGGGGAAAATGAACCCGACTTTTGGGGGAAAAGATTGATTTTGGGGAAAATGAGCCCATTGTGGAGTGGAAATAGGAGATTTTGGGGAAAATGAAATCAGTTTGGAGGGGAAATCCTGATTTGTGTGGAAATACAGCTAGTTTTGGGGGGAAAAAAGGATTTTGGGGAAAATGAACCAAGTGTGGCGTGGATATAGAAGAATTTGGGGAAAATGAACACTGTTTCGAGGGGAAAACCTGGTTTGTGTGAAAAAGAACTCAGTTTGGGGGGGAAATAAGGATTTTGTGGAAAATGAACATAGTTTTGGAGGAAATAAAGCTGATTATGCAGAAAATTAACCCAGTTTTGGCAGAAAAAAAATGTTTTTAAGGAAAAATGACCCAGTTTTGGGGAAAATAATTATTTTGGGGAAAATGAACCCAGTAACTGAGTTAAAAAAAACCCAAATTTTGGGGAAAATGAACACTGTTTGGGGGGGGGGGGGGGGGGGGGAATGCAACTTGTAGGGAAATGAACCGAGTTTTGCTGGCAAAAACCCGACTTTGGGGAAAATGAACCCAGTTTGGGAGGAAAAAATCCGATTTTGTGGAAATGAACCAAGAAATTGGGAAATAAACCCAGATTTTGGGGAAAATGAACACTGTTTGGACGGGAAAACTTGATTTGTGTAAAAATGCACCCAGTTTTTTGAGGAAAAAAGGATTTTGGGGAAAATGAACCCAGTTTGGGAGGAAAAAAACCTGATTTTGGGGAAAATGAACCCCGAGTGGAGATGAAATACCACATTTTCGGGAAAATGAACCAAGTTTGTTGGGGAAAACCTGATTTGTGTGAAAATACACCCAGTTTTGGGGGGGAAAAGGGATTTTGGGGAAAATGGACCCAGTTTGGGAGGAAAGAAGCTGATTATGGGGAAAATGAATCCAGTTTGGGGGCAAAAACCCGTTTTTGATGAAAATGTACACAGTTTGGGGTAAAAAAAAGATTTTTGGGAAATAAAGCCAGTAATTGGTTAAAAATCCGGGTTTTGGGGAAAATGAACACAGTTTGGTGGGGAAAGCCCAATTTGTAGGGAAATGAACCCAGTTTTGGTGGAAAAAAAATATTTTGGGGGAAATGAACCCAGTTTTGGGGGAAAAAACACTTTTTTGGGGAAAATGAGCCCAGTGTGGAGTCGAAATTGAAGATTTTGGTAAAATGAAATCAGTTTGGAGGGCAAAACCTGATTTGTGTGAAAATGCACCCTGTTTTTGGGCGAAAAAAAGATTTTGTTGAAAATGGACCCAGTTTCGGAGGAAACGAGCTGATTATGCTGAAAATGAACCCAGTTTTGGGAGAAAACCCGATTTTAATGAAAATGAACCCAGTTTGGGGGAAAAACCCGTTTTTAAGGAAAATGAACCCTGTTTTGTGGAAAAAATTATTTTGGGGAAAATGAAATCAGTTTGGAGGGGAAACCTGATTTGTGTGAAAATGCACTCAGTTTTGGGGGGAAAAAAACGATTTTGTGGAAAATGAATGTAGTTTTGGAGGAAAAAAATCTGATTATGCGGAAAATGAACCCAGTTTGGGGGGAAAAAAAGATTTTGGGGGAAATGAAGCCAGTAATTGGGTAAAAAAAACGGATTTTGGGGAAAATGAACACAGTTTCGTGGGGATAACCCAATTTGTAGGGAAATGAACCCAGTTTTGCTGGAAAAAACATATTTTGGGGAAAATGAACCCAGTTTTTGGGGAAAAAAAAGATTTTTGAGAAAATGAACCCAGTAATGGGGAAAAAATCTGATTTGGGGGAAAATAAACCCAGTGGGGATTGGAAATGGAAGATTTTGAGGAAAATTAAATCAGTTTGGAGGGGACAACCTGATTTGTGTGAAAATGCACTCAGTTTTGGGGGGAAAAAAACGATTTTGTGGAAAATGAATGTAGTTTTGGAGGAAAAAAATCTGATTATGCGGAAAATGAACCCAGTTTGGGGGGAAAAAAAGATTTTGGGGGAAATGAAGCCAGTAATTGGGTAAAAAAAACGGATTTTGGGGAAAATGAACACAGTTTCGTGGGGATAACCCAATTTGTAGGAAAATAACCCAGTTTTGCTGGAAAAAAACATATTTTGGGGAAAATGAACCCAGTTTTTGGGGAAAAAAAAGATTTTTGAGAAAATGAACCCAGTAATGGGGAAAAAATCTGATTTGGGGGAAAATGAACCCAGTGGGGATTGGAAATGGAAGATTTTGAGGAAAATTAAATCAGTTTGGAGGGGACAACCTGATTTGTGTGAAAATGTACTCAGTTTTGGGGGGAAATAAGGATTTGGGGAAAATGAACCCAATTTTGGAGAAAAATCTGATTATGCGGAAAATGAACCCCGTTTGGGGGGAAAAAAGATTTTTGGGGAAATGAACCCAGTAATTGGGTAAAAACCACTAATTTGGGGGAAAATGGACCCAGTTTGGTGGGGAAAACCCAATATGGAGGGAAATAAACCCAGTTTTGGAGGAAAAAACATAGTTTTTGGGAAAATTAACCCAGTTTTGGGGAAAAAAATGATTTTGGGGAAAATGAACCCAGTAATGGGGAAAAAATCTGATTTTGGGGAAAATGAACACAGTGTGGAGTCGAAATAGAAGATTTTGGGGAAAATGAACACAGTTTGGGGGGGGGAAACCCGTTTTTGGTAAAAATGAAACTAGTTCTGAGGGAAAAAAAAAAATTGAGGAATTAAAGCCAGTAATTGGGGTAAAAATCCAGATTTTGGGGAAAATGAACACAATTTGGTGGGGAAACCCCAATATGTAGGGAAATAAACCCAGTTTTGGTGGAAAAAACATATTTTGGGTAAAATGAACCCAGTTTTTGGGGAAAAAAATGATTTTGGGGAAAATGAAGCCAGTAATAGGAAAAAAATCCTGATTTGGGGGAAAATGAACAAAGTGTGGAGTGGAAATAGAAGATTTTGAGGAAAATGAAATCAGTTTGGAGAGGAAAACATGATTTGTGTGAAAATGAACCAAGTTTTTTGGGGAAATAAGGATTTTGTGGAAAAAGAACATAGTTTCGGAGGATAAAAGCTATTTATGCGGAAAATGAACCCAGTTTTGGGGGGGGGGGGGAAATTTTTTAAGGAAAAATAACCCAGTTTTGGGGAAAAAATGATTTTGGGGAAAATGAAGCCAGTAATTGGATAAAAAAAACCCCGAATTTTAGGGAAAGTGAACACAGTTTTGGGGGGGAGACCCAATTTGTAGGGAAATAAACCCAGTTCTGGTGGAAAAAATATATTTTGGGGGGAAAATGAACCCGACTTTTGGGGGAAAAGATTGATTTTGGGGAAAATGAGCCCATTGTGGAGTGGAAATAGGAGATTTTGGGGAAAATGAAATCAGTTTGGAGGGGAAATCCTGATTTGTGTAGAAATACAGCTAGTTTTGGGGGGAAAAAAGGATTTTGGGGAAAATGAACCAAGTGTGGCGTGGATATAGAAGAATTTGGGGAAAATGAACACTGTTTCGAGGGGAAAACCTGGTTTGTGTGAAAAAGAACTCAGTTTGGGGGGGAAATAAGGATTTTGTGGAAAATGAACATAGTTTTGGAGGAAATAAAGCTGATTATGCAGAAAATTAACCCAGTTTTGGCAGAAAAAAAATGTTTTTAAGGAAAAATGACCCAGTTTTGGGGAAAATAATTATTTTGGGGAAAATGAACCCAGTAACTGAGTTAAAAAAAACCCAAATTTTGGGGAAAATGAACACTGTTTGGGGGGGGGGGGGGGGGGGAATGCAACTTGTAGGGAAATGAACCGAGTTTTGCTGGCAAAAACCCGACTTTGGGGAAAATGAACCCAGTTTGGGAGGAAAAAATCCGATTTTGTGGAAATGAACCAAGAAATTGGGAAATAAACCCAGATTTTGGGGAAAATGAACACTGTTTGGACGGGAAAACTTGATTTGTGTAAAAATGCACCCAGTTTTTTGAGGAAAAAAGGATTTTGGGGAAAATGAACCCAGTTTGGGAGGAAAAAAAACTGATTTTGGGGAAAATGAACCCCGAGTGGAGATGAAATACCACATTTTCGGGAAAATGAACCAAGTTTGTTGGGGAAAACCTGATTTGTGTGAAAATACACCCAGTTTTGGGGGGGAAAAGGGATTTTGGGGAAAATGGACCCAGTTTGGGAGGAAAGAAGCTGATTATGGGGAAAATGAATCCAGTTTGGGGGCAAAAACCCGTTTTTGATGAAAATGTACACAGTTTGGGGTAAAAAAAAGATTTTTGGGAAATAAAGCCAGTAATTGGTTAAAAATCCGGGTTTTGGGGAAAATGAACACAGTTTGGTGGGGAAAGCCCAATTTGTAGGGAAATGAACCCAGTTTTGGTGGAAAAAAAATATTTTGGGGGAAATGAACCCAGTTTTGGGGGAAAAAACACTTTTTTGGGGAAAATGAGCCCAGTGTGGAGTCGAAATTGAAGATTTTGGTAAAATGAAATCAGTTTGGAGGGCAAAACCTGATTTGTGTGAAAATGCACCCTGGTTTTGGGCGAAAAAAAGATTTTGTTGAAAATGGACCCAGTTTCGGAGGAAACGAGCTGATTATGCTGAAAATGAACCCAGTTTTGGGAGAAAACCCGATTTTAATGAAAATGAACCCAGTTTGGGGGAAAAACCCGTTTTTAAGGAAAATGAACCCTGTTTTGTGGAAAAAATTATTTTGGGGAAAATGAAATCAGTTTGGAGGGGAAACCTGATTTGTGTGAAAATGCACTCAGTTTTGGGGGGAAAAAAACGATTTTGTGGAAAATGAATGTAGTTTTGGAGGAAAAAAATCTGATTATGCGGAAAATGAACCCAGTTTGGGGGGAAAAAAAGATTTTGGGGGAAATGAAGCCAGTAATTGGGTAAAAAAAACGGATTTTGGGGAAAATGAACACAGTTTCGTGGGGATAACCCAATTTGTAGGGAAATGAACCCAGTTTTGCTGGAAAAAACATATTTTGGGGAAAATGAACCCAGTTTTTGGGGAAAAAAAAGATTTTTGAGAAAATGAACCCAGTAATGGGGAAAAAATCTGATTTGGGGGAAAATAAACCCAGTGGGGATTGGAAATGGAAGATTTTGAGGAAAATTAAATCAGTTTGGAGGGGACAACCTGATTTGTGTGAAAATGCACTCAGTTTTGGGGGGAAAAAAACGATTTTGTGGAAAATGAATGTAGTTTTGGAGGAAAAAAATCTGATTATGCGGAAAATGAACCCAGTTTGGGGGGAAAAAAAGATTTTGGGGGAAATGAAGCCAGTAATTGGGTAAAAAAAACGGATTTTGGGGAAAATGAACACAGTTTCGTGGGGATAACCCAATTTGTAGGAAAATAACCCAGTTTTGCTGGAAAAAAACATATTTTGGGGAAAATGAACCCAGTTTTTGGGGAAAAAAAAGATTTTTGAGAAAATGAACCCAGTAATGGGGAAAAAATCTGATTTGGGGGAAAATGAACCCAGTGGGGATTGGAAATGGAAGATTTTGAGGAAAATTAAATCAGTTTGGAGGGGACAACCTGATTTGTGTGAAAATGTACTCAGTTTTGGGGGGAAATAAGGATTTGGGGAAAATGAACCCAATTTTGGAGAAAAATCTGATTATGCGGAAAATGAACCCCGTTTGGGGGGAAAAAAGATTTTTGGGGAAATGAACCCAGTAATTGGGTAAAAACCACTAATTTGGGGGAAAATGGACCCAGTTTGGTGGGGAAAACCCAATATGGAGGGAAATAAACCCAGTTTTGGAGGAAAAAACATAGTTTTTGGGAAAATTAACCCAGTTTTGGGGAAAAAAATGATTTTGGGGAAAATGAACCCAGTAATGGGGAAAAAATCTGATTTTGGGGAAAATGAACACAGTGTGGAGTCGAAATAGAAGATTTTGGGGAAAATGAACACAGTTTGGGGGGGGAAACCCGTTTTTGGTAAAAATGAAACTAGTTCTGAGGGAAAAAAAAAAAAAGAGGAATTAAAGCCAGTAATTGGGGTAAAAATCCAGATTTTGGGGAAAATGAACACAATTTGGTGGGGAAACCCCAATATGTAGGGAAATAAACCCAGTTTTGGTGGAAAAAACATATTTTGGGTAAAATGAACCCAGTTTTTGGGGAAAAAAATGATTTTGGGGAAAATGAAGCCAGTAATAGGAAAAAAATCCTGATTTGGGGGAAAATGAACAAAGTGTGGAGTGGAAATAGAAGATTTTGAGGAAAATGAAATCAGTTTGGAGAGGAAAACATGATTTGTGTGAAAATGAACCAAGTTTTTTGGGGAAATAAGGATTTTGTGGAAAAAGAACATAGTTTCGGAGGATAAAAGCTATTTATGCGGAAAATGAACCCAGTTTTGGGGGGGGGGGAAATTTTTTAAGGAAAAATAACCCAGTTTTGGGGAAAAAATGATTTTGGGGAAAATGAAGCCAGTAATTGGATAAAAAAAACCCCGAATTTTAGGGAAAGTGAACACAGTTTTGGGGGGGAGACCCAATTTGTAGGGAAATAAACCCAGTTCTGATGGAAAAAATATATTTTGGGGGGAAAATGAACCCGACTTTTGGGGGAAAAGATTGATTTTGGGGAAAATGAGCCCATTGTGGAGTGGAAATAGGAGATTTTGGGGAAAATGAAATCAGTTTGGAGGGGAAATCCTGATTTGTGTGGAAATACAGCTAGTTTTGGGGGGAAAAAAGGATTTTGGGGAAAATGAACCAAGTGTGGCGTGGATATAGAAGAATTTGGGGAAAATGAACACTGTTTCGAGGGGAAAACCTGGTTTGTGTGAAAAAGAACTCAGTTTGGGGGGGAAATAAGGATTTTGTGGAAAATGAACATAGTTTTGGAGGAAAAAAAGCTGATTATGCAGAAAATTAACCCAGTTTTGGCAGAAAAAAAATGTTTTTAAGGAAAAATGACCCAGTTTTGGGGAAAATAATTATTTTGGGGAAAATGAACCCAGTAACTGAGTTAAAAAAACCCCAAATTTTGGGGAAAATGAACACTGTTTGGGGGGGGGGGGGGGGGGGGAATGCAACTTGTAGGGAAATGAACCGAGTTTTGCTGGCAAAAACCCGACTTTGGGGAAAATGAACCCAGTTTGGGAGGAAAAAATCCGATTTTGTGGAAATGAACCAAGAAATTGGGAAATAAACCCAGATTTTGGGGAAAATGAACACTGTTTGGACGGGAAAACTTGATTTGTGTAAAAATGCACCCAGTTTTTTGAGGAAAAAAGGATTTTGGGGAAAATGAACCCAGTTTGGGAGGAAAAAAACCTGATTTTGGGGAAAATGAACCCCGAGTGGAGATGAAATACCACATTTTCGGGAAAATGAACCAAGTTTGTTGGGGAAAACCTGATTTGTGTGAAAATACACCCAGTTTTGGGAGGGAAAAGGGATTTTGGGGAAAATGGACCCAGTTTGGGAGGAAAGAAGCTGATTATGGGGAAAATGAATCCAGTTTGGGGGCAAAAACCCGTTTTTGATGAAAATGTACACAGTTTGGGGTAAAAAAAAGATTTTTGGGAAATAAAGCCAGTAATTGGTTAAAAATCCGGGTTTTGGGGAAAATGAACACAGTTTGGTGGGGAAAGCCCAATTTGTAGGGAAATGAACCCAGTTTTGGTGGAAAAAAAATATTTTGGGGGAAATGAACCCAGTTTTGGGGGAAAAAACACTTTTTTGGGGAAAATGAGCCCAGTGTGGAGTCGAAATTGAAGATTTTGGTAAAATGAAATCAGTTTGGAGGGCAAAACCTGATTTGTGTGAAAATGCACCCTGTTTTTGGGCGAAAAAAAGATTTTGTTGAAAATGGACCCAGTTTCGGAGGAAACGAGCTGATTATGCTGAAAATGAACCCAGTTTTGGGAGAAAACCCGATTTTAATGAAAATGAACCCAGTTTGGGGGAAAAACCCGTTTTTAAGGAAAATGAACCCAGTTTTGTGGAAAAAATTATTTTGGGGAAAATGAAATCAGTTTGGAGGGGAAACCTGATTTGTGTGAAAATGCACTCAGTTTTGGGGGGAAAAAAACGATTTTGTGGAAAATGAATGTAGTTTTGGAGGAAAAAAATCTGATTATGCGGAAAATGAACCCAGTTTGGGGGGAAAAAAAGATTTTGGGGGAAATGAAGCCAGTAATTGGGTAAAAAAAACGGATTTTGGGGAAAATGAACACAGTTTCGTGGGGATAACCCAATTTGTAGGGAAATGAACCCAGTTTTGCTGGAAAAAACATATTTTGGGGAAAATGAACCCAGTTTTTGGGGAAAAAAAAGATTTTTGAGAAAATGAACCCAGTAATGGGGAAAAAATCTGATTTGGGGGAAAATAAACCCAGTGGGGATTGGAAATGGAAGATTTTGAGGAAAATTAAATCAGTTTGGAGGGGACAACCTGATTTGTGTGAAAATGTACTCAGTTTTGGGGGGAAATAAGGATTTGGGGAAAATGAACCCAATTTTGGAGAAAAATCTGATTATGCGGAAAATGAACCCCGTTTGGGGGGAAAAAAGATTTTTGGGGAAATGAACCCAGTAATTGGGTAAAAACCACTAATTTGGGGGAAAATGGACCCAGTTTGGTGGGGAAAACCCAATATGGAGGGAAATAAACCCAGTTTTGGAGGAAAAAACATAGTTTTTGGGAAAATTAACCCAGTTTTGGGGAAAAAAATGATTTTGGGGAAAATGAACCCAGTAATGGGGAAAAAATCTGATTTTGGGGAAAATGAACACAGTGTGGAGTCGAAATAGAAGATTTTGGGGAAAATGAACACAGTTTGGGGGGGGAAACCCGTTTTTGGTAAAAATGAAACTAGTTCTGAGGGAAAAAAAAAAAAAAGAGGAATTAAAGCCAGTAATTGGGGTAAAAATCCAGATTTTGGGGAAAATGAACACAATTTGGTGGGGAAACCCCAATATGTAGGGAAATAAACCCAGTTTTGGTGGAAAAAACATATTTTGGGTAAAATGAACCCAGTTTTTGGGGAAAAAAATGATTTTGGGGAAAATGAAGCCAGTAATAGGAAAAAAATCCTGATTTGGGGGAAAATGAACAAAGTGTGGAGTGGAAATAGAAGATTTTGAGGAAAATGAAATCAGTTTGGAGAGGAAAACATGATTTGTGTGAAAATGAACCAAGTTTTTTGGGGAAATAAGGATTTTGTGGAAAAAGAACATAGTTTCGGAGGATAAAAGCTATTTATGCGGAAAATGAACCCAGTTTTGGGGGGGGGGGGAAATTTTTTAAGGAAAAATAACCCAGTTTTGGGGAAAAAATGATTTTGGGGAAAATGAAGCCAGTAATTGGATAAAAAAAACCTCGAATTTTAGGGAAAGTGAACACAGTTTTGGGGGGGAGACCCAATTTGTAGGGAAATAAACCCAGTTCTGATGGAAAAAATATATTTTGGGGGGAAAATGAACCCGACTTTTGGGGGAAAAGATTGATTTTGGGGAAAATGAGCCCATTGTGGAGTGGAAATAGGAGATTTTGGGGAAAATGAAATCAGTTTGGAGGGGAAATCCTGATTTGTGTGGAAATACAGCTAGTTTTTTGGGGAAAAAAGGATTTTGGGGAAAATGAACCAAGTGTGGCGTGGATATAGAAGAATTTGGGGAAAATGAACACTGTTTCGAGGGGAAAACCTGGTTTGTGTGAAAAAGAACTCAGTTTGGGGGGGAAATAAGGATTTTGTGGAAAATGAACATAGTTTTGGAGGAAATAAAGCTGATTATGCAGAAAATTAACCCAGTTTTGGCAGAAAAAAAATGTTTTTAAGGAAAAATGACCCAGTTTTGGGGAAAATAATTATTTTGGGGAAAATGAACCCAGTAACTGAGTTAAAAAAAACCCAAATTTTGGGGAAAATGAACACTGTTTGGGGGGGGGGGGGGGGGAATGCAACTTGTAGGGAAATGAACCGAGTTTTGCTGGCAAAAACCCGACTTTGGGGAAAATGAACCCAGTTTGGGAGGAAAAAATCCGATTTTGTGGAAATGAACCAAGAAATTGGGAAATAAACCCAGATTTTGGGGAAAATGAACACTGTTTGGACGGGAAAACTTGATTTGTGTAAAAATGCACCCAGTTTTTTGAGGAAAAAAGGATTTTGGGGAAAATGAACCCAGTTTGGGAGGAAAAAAACCTGATTTTGGGGAAAATGAACCCCGAGTGGAGATGAAATACCACATTTTCGGGAAAATGAACCAAGTTTGTTGGGGAAAACCTGATTTGTGTGAAAATACACCCAGTTTTGGGGGGGAAAAGGGATTTTGGGGAAAATGGACCCAGTTTGGGAGGAAAGAAGCTGATTATGGGGAAAATGAATCCAGTTTGGGGGCAAAAACCCGTTTTTGATGAAAATGTACACAGTTTGGGGTAAAAAAAAGATTTTTGGGAAATAAAGCCAGTAATTGGTTAAAAATCCGGGTTTTGGGGAAAATGAACACAGTTTGGTGGGGAAAGCCCAATTTGTAGGGAAATGAACCCAGTTTTGGTGGAAAAAAAATATTTTGGGGGAAATGAACCCAGTTTTGGGGGAAAAAACACTTTTTTGGGGAAAATGAGCCCAGTGTGGAGTCGAAATTGAAGATTTTGGTAAAATGAAATCAGTTTGGAGGGCAAAACCTGATTTGTGTGAAAATGCACCCTGTTTTTGGGCGAAAAAAAGATTTTGTTGAAAATGGACCCAGTTTCGGAGGAAACGAGCTGATTATGCTGAAAATGAACCCAGTTTTGGGAGAAAACCCGATTTTAATGAAAATGAACCCAGTTTGGGGGAAAAACCCGTTTTTAAGGAAAATGAACCCTGTTTTGTGGAAAAAATTATTTTGGGGAAAATGAAATCAGTTTGGAGGGGAAACCTGATTTGTGTGAAAATGCACTCAGTTTTGGGGGGAAAAAAACGATTTTGTGGAAAATGAATGTAGTTTTGGAGGAAAAAAAATCTGATTATGCGGAAAATGAACCCAGTTTGGGGGGAAAAAAAGATTTTGGGGGAAATGAAGCCAGTAATTGGGTAAAAAAAACGGATTTTGGGGAAAATGAACACAGTTTCGTGGGGATAACCCAATTTGTAGGGAAATGAACCCAGTTTTGCTGGAAAAAACATATTTTGGGGAAAATGAACCCAGTTTTTGGGGAAAAAAAAGATTTTTGAGAAAATGAACCCAGTAATGGGGAAAAAATCTGATTTGGGGGAAAATAAACCCAGTGGGGATTGGAAATGGAAGATTTTGAGGAAAATTAAATCAGTTTGGAGGGGACAACCTGATTTGTGTGAAAATGCACTCAGTTTTGGGGGGAAAAAAACGATTTTGTGGAAAATGAATGTAGTTTTGGAGGAAAAAAATCTGATTATGCGGAAAATGAACCCAGTTTGGGGGGAAAAAAAGATTTTGGGGGAAATGAAGCCAGTAATTGGGTAAAAAAAACGGATTTTGGGGAAAATGAACACAGTTTCGTGGGGATAACCCAATTTGTAGGAAAATAACCCAGTTTTGCTGGAAAAAAACATATTTTGGGGAAAATGAACCCAGTTTTTGGGGAAAAAAAAGATTTTTGAGAAAATGAACCCAGTAATGGGGAAAAAATCTGATTTGGGGGAAAATGAACCCAGTGGGGATTGGAAATGGAAGATTTTGAGGAAAATTAAATCAGTTTGGAGGGGACAACCTGATTTGTGTGAAAATGTACTCAGTTTTGGGGGGAAATAAGGATTTGGGGAAAATGAATCCAATTTTGGAGAAAAATCTGATTATGCGGAAAATGAACCCCGTTTGGGGGGAAAAAAGATTTTTGGGGAAATGAACCCAGTAATTGGGTAAAAACCACTAATTTGGGGGAAAATGGACCCAGTTTGTTGGGGAAAACCCAATATGGAGGGAAATAAACCCAGTTTTGGAGGAAAAAACATAGTTTTTGGGAAAATTAACCCAGTTTTGGGGAAAAAAATGATTTTGGGGAAAATGAACCCAGTAATGGGGAAAAAATCTGATTTTGGGGAAAATGAACACAGTGTGGAGTCGAAATAGAAGATTTTGGGGAAAATGAACACAGTTTGGGGGGGGAAACCCGTTTTTGGTAAAAATGAAACTAGTTCTGAGGGAAAAAAAAAAAAAGAGGAATTAAAGCCAGTAATTGGGGTAAAAATCCAGATTTTGGGGAAAATGAACACAATTTGGTGGGGAAACCCCAATATGTAGGGAAATAAACCCAGTTTTGGTGGAAAAAACATATTTTGGGTAAAATGAACCCAGTTTTTGGGGAAAAAAATGATTTTGGGGAAAATGAAGCCAGTAATAGGAAAAAAATCCTGATTTGGGGGAAAATGAACAAAGTGTGGAGTGGAAATAGAAGATTTTGAGGAAAATGAAATCAGTTTGGAGAGGAAAACATGATTTGTGTGAAAATGAACCAAGTTTTTTGGGGAAATAAGGATTTTGTGGAAAAAGAACATAGTTTCGGAGGATAAAAGCTATTTATGCAGAAAATGAACCCAGTTTTGGGGGGGGGGGGAAATTTTTTAAGGAAAAATAACCCAGTTTTGGGGAAAAAATGATTTTGGGGAAAATGAAGCCAGTAATTGGATAAAAAAAACCCCGAATTTTAGGGAAAGTGAACACAGTTTTGGGGGGGAGACCCAATTTGTAGGGAAATAAACCCAGTTCTGATGGAAAAAATATATTTTGGGGGGAAAATGAACCCGACTTTTGGGGGAAAAGATTGATTTTGGGGAAAATGAGCCCATTGTGGAGTGGAAATAGGAGATTTTGGGGAAAATGAAATCAGTTTGGAGGGGAAATCCTGATTTGTGTGGAAATACAGCTAGTTTTGGGGGGAAAAAAGGATTTTGGGGAAAATGAACCAAGTGTGACGTGGATATAGAAGAATTTGGGGAAAATGAACACTGTTTCGAGGGGAAAACCTGGTTTGTGTGAAAAAGAACTCAGTTTGGGGGGGAAATAAGGATTTTGTGGAAAATGAACATAGTTTTGGAGGAAATAAAGCTGATTATGCAGAAAATTAACCCAGTTTTGGCAGAAAAAAAATGTTTTTAAGGAAAAATGACCCAGTTTTGGGGAAAATAATTATTTTGGGGAAAATGAACCCAGTAACTGAGTTAAAAAAAACCCAAATTTTGGGGAAAATGAACACTGTTTGGGGGGGGGGGGGGGGAATGCAACTTGTAGGGAAATGAACCGAGTTTTGCTGGCAAAAACCCGACTTTGGGGAAAATGAACCCAGTTTGGGAGGAAAAAATCCGATTTTGTGGAAATGAACCAAGAAATTGGGAAATAAACCCAGATTTTGGGGAAAATGAACACTGTTTGGACGGGAAAACTTGATTTGTGTAAAAATGCACCCAGTTTTTTGAGGAAAAAAGGATTTTGGGGAAAATGAACCCAGTTTGGGAGGAAAAAAACCTGATTTTGGGGAAAATGAACCCCGAGTGGAGATGAAATACCACATTTTCGGGAAAATGAACCAAGTTTGTTGGGGAAAACCTGATTTGTGTGAAAATACACCCAGTTTTGGGGGGGAAAAGGGATTTTGGGGAAAATGGACCCAGTTTGGGAGGAAAGAAGCTGATTATGGGGAAAATGAATCCAGTTTGGGGGCAAAAACCCGTTTTTGATGAAAATGTACACAGTTTGGGGTAAAAAAAAGATTTTTGGGAAATAAAGCCAGTAATTGGTTAAAAATCCGGGTTTTGGGGAAAATGAACACAGTTTGGTGGGGAAAGCCCAATTTGTAGGGAAATGAACCCAGTTTTGGTGGAAAAAAAATATTTTGGGGGAAATGAACCCAGTTTTGGGGGAAAAAACACTTTTTTGGGGAAAATGAGCCCAGTGTGGAGTCGAAATTGAAGATTTTGGTAAAATGAAATCAGTTTGGAGGGCAAAACCTGATTTGTGTGAAAATGCACCCTGTTTTTGGGCGAAAAAAAGATTTTGTTGAAAATGGACCCAGTTTCGGAGGAAACGAGCTGATTATGCTGAAAATGAACCCAGTTTTGGGAGAAAACCCGATTTTAATGAAAATGAACCCAGTTTGGGGGAAAAACCCGTTTTTAAGGAAAATGAACCCTGTTTTGTGGAAAAAATTATTTTGGGGAAAATGAAATCAGTTTGGAGGGGAAACCTGATTTGTGTGAAAATGCACTCAGTTTTGGGGGGAAAAAAACGATTTTGTGGAAAATGAATGTAGTTTTGGAGGAAAAAAATCTGATTATGCGGAAAATGAACCCAGTTTGGGGGGAAAAAAAGATTTTGGGGGAAATGAAGCCAGTAATTGGGTAAAAAAAACGGATTTTGGGGAAAATGAACACAGTTTCGTGGGGATAACCCAATTTGTAGGGAAATGAACCCAGTTTTGCTGGAAAAAACATATTTTGGGGAAAATGAACCCAGTTTTTGGGGAAAAAAAAGATTTTTGAGAAAATGAACCCAGTAATGGGGAAAAAATCTGATTTGGGGGAAAATAAACCCAGTGGGGATTGGAAATGGAAGATTTTGAGGAAAATTAAATCAGTTTGGAGGGGACAACCTGATTTGTGTGAAAATGCACTCAGTTTTGGGGGGAAAAAAACGATTTTGTGGAAAATGAATGTAGTTTTGGAGGAAAAAAATCTGATTATGCGGAAAATGAACCCAGTTTGGGGGGAAAAAAGATTTTGGGGGAAATGAAGCCAGTAATTGGGTAAAAAAAACGGATTTTGGGGAAAATGAACACAGTTTCGTGGGGATAACCCAATTTGTAGGAAAATAACCCAGTTTTGCTGGAAAAAAACATATTTTGGGGAAAATGAACCCAGTTTTTGGGGAAAAAAAAGATTTTTGAGAAAATGAACCCAGTAATGGGGAAAAAATCTGATTTGGGGGAAAATGAACCCAGTGGGGATTGGAAATGGAAGATTTTGAGGAAAATTAAATCAGTTTGGAGGGGACAACCTGATTTGTGTGAAAATGTACTCAGTTTTGGGGGGAAATAAGGATTTGGGGAAAATGAACCCAATTTTGGAGAAAAATCTGATTATGCGGAAAATGAACCCCGTTTGGGGGGAAAAAAGATTTTTGGGGAAATGAACCCAGTAATTGGGTAAAAACCACTAATTTGGGGGAAAATGGACCCAGTTTGTTGGGGAAAACCCAATATGGAGGGAAATAAACCCAGTTTTGGAGGAAAAAACATAGTTTTTGGGAAAATTAACCCAGTTTTGGGGAAAAAAATGATTTTGGGGAAAATGAACCCAGTAATGGGGAAAAAATCTGATTTTGGGGAAAATGAACACAGTGTGGAGTCGAAATAGAAGATTTTGGGGAAAATGAACACAGTTTGGGGGGGGAAACCCGTTTTTGGTAAAAATGAAACTAGTTCTGAGGGAAAAAAAAAAAAAGAGGAATTAAAGCCAGTAATTGGGGTAAAAATCCAGATTTTGGGGAAAATGAACACAATTTGGTGGGGAAACCCCAATATGTAGGGAAATAAACCCAGTTTTGGTGGAAAAAACATATTTTGGGTAAAATGAACCCAGTTTTTGGGGAAAAAAATGATTTTGGGGAAAATGAAGCCAGTAATAGGAAAAAAATCCTGATTTGGGGGAAAATGAACAAAGTGTGGAGTGGAAATAGAAGATTTTGAGGAAAATGAAATCAGTTTGGAGAGGAAAACATGATTTGTGTGAAAATGAACCAAGTTTTTTGGGGAAATAAGGATTTTGTGGAAAAAGAACATAGTTTCGGAGGATAAAAGCTATTTATGCGGAAAATGAACCCAGTTTTGGGGGGGGGGGGAAATTTTTTAAGGAAAAATAACCCAGTTTTGGGGAAAAAATGATTTTGGGGAAAATGAAGCCAGTAATTGGATAAAAAAAACCCCGAATTTTAGGGAAAGTGAACACAGTTTTGGGGGGGAGACCCAATTTGTAGGGAAATAAACCCAGTTCTGATGGAAAAAATATATTTTGGGGGGAAAATGAACCCGACTTTTGGGGGAAAAGATTGATTTTGGGGAAAATGAGCCCATTGTGGAGTGGAAATAGGAGATTTTGGGGAAAATGAAATCAGTTTGGAGGGGAAATCCTGATTTGTGTGGAAATACAGCTAGTTTTGGGGGGAAAAAAGGATTTTGGGGAAAATGAACAAAGTGTGGCGTGGATATAGAAGAATTTGGGGAAAATGAACACTGTTTCGAGGGGAAAACCTGGTTTGTGTGAAAAAGAACTCAGTTTGGGGGGGAAATAAGGATTTTGTGGAAAATGAACATAGTTTTGGAGGAAATAAAGCTGATTATGCAGAAAATTAACCCAGTTTTGGCAGAAAAAAAATGTTTTTAAGGAAAAATGACCCAGTTTTGGGGAAAATAATTATTTTGGGGAAAATGAACCCAGTAACTGAGTTAAAAAAAACCCAAATTTTGGGGAAAATGAACACTGTTTGGGGGGGGGGGGGGGGGAATGCAACTTGTAGGGAAATGAACCGAGTTTTGCTGGCAAAAACCCGACTTTGGGGAAAATGAACCCAGTTTGGGAGGAAAAAATCCGATTTTGTGGAAATGAACCAAGAAATTGGGAAATAAACCCAGATTTTGGGGAAAATGAACACTGTTTGGACGGGAAAACTTGATTTGTGTAAAAATGCACCCAGTTTTTTGAGGAAAAAAGGATTTTGGGGAAAATGAACCCAGTTTGGGAGGAAAAAAACCTGATTTTGGGGAAAATGAACCCCGAGTGGAGATGAAATACCACATTTTCGGGAAAATGAACCAAGTTTGTTGGGGAAAACCTGATTTGTGAGAAAATACACCCAGTTTTGGGGGGGAAAAGGGATTTTGGGGAAAATGGACCCAGTTTGGGAGGAAAGAAGCTGATTATGGGGAAAATGAATCCAGTTTGGGGGCAAAAACCCGTTTTTGATGAAAATGTACACAGTTTGGGGTAAAAAAAAGATTTTTGGGAAATAAAGCCAGTAATTGGTTAAAAATCCGGGTTTTGGGGAAAATGAACACAGTTTGGTGGGGAAAGCCCAATTTGTAGGGAAATGAACCCAGTTTTGGTGGAAAAAAAATATTTTGGGGGAAATGAACCCAGTTTTGGGGGAAAAAACACTTTTTTGGGGAAAATGAGCCCAGTGTGGAGTCGAAATTGAAGATTTTGGTAAAATGAAATCAGTTTGGAGGGCAAAACCTGATTTGTGTGAAAATGCACCCTGTTTTTGGGCGAAAAAAAGATTTTGTTGAAAATGGACCCAGTTTCGGAGGAAACGAGCTGATTATGCTGAAAATGAACCCAGTTTTGGGAGAAAACCCGATTTTAATGAAAATGAACCCAGTTTGGGGGAAAAACCCGTTTTTAAGGAAAATGAACCCTGTTTTGTGGAAAAAATTATTTTGGGGAAAATGAAATCAGTTTGGAGGGGAAACCTGATTTGTGTGAAAATGCACTCAGTTTTGGGGGGAAAAAAACGATTTTGTGGAAAATGAATGTAGTTTTGGAGGAAAAAAATCTGATTATGCGGAAAATGAACCCAGTTTGGGGGGAAAAAAAGATTTTGGGGGAAATGAAGCCAGTAATTGGGTAAAAAAAACGGATTTTGGGGAAAATGAACACAGTTTCGTGGGGATAACCCAATTTGTAGGGAAATGAACCCAGTTTTGCTGGAAAAAACATATTTTGGGGAAAATGAACCCAGTTTTTGGGGAAAAAAAAGATTTTTGAGAAAATGAACCCAGTAATGGGGAAAAAATCTGATTTGGGGGAAAATAAACCCAGTGGGGATTGGAAATGGAAGATTTTGAGGAAAATTAAATCAGTTTGGAGGGGACAACCTGATTTGTGTGAAAATGCACTCAGTTTTGGGGGGAAAAAAACGATTTTGTGGAAAATGAATGTAGTTTTGGAGGAAAAAAATCTGATTATGCGGAAAATGAACCCAGTTTGGGGGGAAAAAAAGATTTTGGGGGAAATGAAGCCAGTAATTGGGTAAAAAAAACGGATTTTGGGGAAAATGAACACAGTTTCGTGGGGATAACCCAATTTGTAGGAAAATAACCCAGTTTTGCTGGAAAAAAACATATTTTGGGGAAAATGAACCCAGTTTTTGGGGAAAAAAAAGATTTTTGAGAAAATGAACCCAGTAATGGGGAAAAAATCTGATTTGGGGGAAAATGAACCCAGTGGGGATTGGAAATGGAAGATTTTGAGGAAAATTAAATCAGTTTGGAGGGGACAACCTGATTTGTGTGAAAATGCACTCAGTTTTGGGGGGAAAAAAACGATTTTGTGGAAAATGAATGTAGTTTTGGAGGAAAAAATCTGATTATGCGGAAAATGAACCCAGTTTGGGGGGAAAAAAAGATTTTGGGGGAAATGAAGCCAGTAATTGGGTAAAAAAAACGGATTTTGGGGAAAATGAACACAGTTTCGTGGGGATAACCCAATTTGTAGGAAAATAACCCAGTTTTGCTGGAAAAAAACATATTTTGGGGAAAATGAACCCAGTTTTTGGGGAAAAAAAAGATTTTTGAGAAAATGAACCCAGTAATGGGGAAAAAATCTGATTTGGGGGAAAATGAACCCAGTGGGGATTGGAAATGGAAGATTTTGAGGAAAATTAAATCAGTTTGGAGGGGACAACCTGATTTGTGTGAAAATGTACTCAGTTTTGGGGGGAAATAAGGATTTGGGGAAAATGAACCCAATTTTGGAGAAAAATCTGATTATGCGGAAAATGAACCCCGTTTGGGGGGAAAAAAGATTTTTGGGGAAATGAACCCAGTAATTGGGTAAAAACCACTAATTTGGGGGAAAATGGACCCAGTTTGGTGGGGAAAACCCAATATGGAGGGAAATAAACCCAGTTTTGGAGGAAAAAACATAGTTTTTGGGAAAATTAACCCAGTTTTGGGGAAAAAAATGATTTTGGGGAAAATGAACCCAGTAATGGGGAAAAAATCTGATTTTGGGGAAAATGAACACAGTGTGGAGTCGAAATAGAAGATTTTGGGGAAAATGAACACAGTTTGGGGGGGGAAACCCGTTTTTGGTGAAAATGAAACTAGTTCTGAGGGAAAAAAAAAAAAAGAGGAATTAAAGCCAGTAATTGGGGTAAAAATCCAGATTTTGGGGAAAATGAACACAATTTGGTGGGGAAACCCCAATATGTAGGGAAATAAACCCAGTTTTGGTGGAAAAAACATATTTTGGGTAAAATGAACCCAGTTTTTGGGGAAAAAAATGATTTTGGGGAAAATGAAGCCAGTAATAGGAAAAAAATCCTGATTTGGGGGAAAATTAACAAAGTGTGGAGTGGAAATAGAAGATTTTGAGGAAAATGAAATCAGTTTGGAGAGGAAAACATGATTTGTGTGAAAATGAACCAAGTTTTTTGGGGAAATAAGGATTTTGTGGAAAAAGAACATAGTTTCGGAGGATAAAAGCTATTTATGCGGAAAATGAACCCAGTTTTGGGGGGGGGGGGAATTTTTTAAGGAAAAATAACCCAGTTTTGGGGAAAAAATGATTTTGGGGAAAATGAAGCCAGTAATTGGATAAAAAAAACCCCGAATTTTAGGGAAAATGAACACAGTTTTGGGGGGGAGACCCAATTTGTAGGGAAATAAACCCAGTTCTGGTGGAAAAAATATATTTTGGGGGGAAAATGAACCCGACTTTTGGGGGAAAAGATTGATTTTGGGGAAAATGAGCCCATTGTGGAGTGGAAATAGGAGATTTTGGGGAAAATGAAATCAGTTTGGAGGGGAAATCCTGATTTGTGTGGAAATACAGCTAGTTTTGGGGGGAAAAAAGGATTTTGGGGAAAATGAACCAAGTGTGGCGTGGATATAGAAGAATTTGGGGAAAATGAACACTGTTTCGAGGGGAAAACCTGGTTTGTGTGAAAAAGAACTCAGTTTGGGGGGGAAATAAGGATTTTGTGGAAAATGAACATAGTTTTGGAGGAAATAAAGCTGATTATGCAGAAAATTAACCCAGTTTTGGCAGAAAAAAAATGTTTTTAAGGAAAAATGACCCAGTTTTGGGGAAAATAATTATTTTGGGGAAAATGAACCCAGTAACTGAGTTAAAAAAAACCCAAATTTTGGGGAAAATGAACACTGTTTGGGGGGGGGGGGGGGGGGGGAATGCAACTTGTAGGGAAATGAACCGAGTTTTGCTGGCAAAAACCCGACTTTGGGGAAAATGAACCCAGTTTGGGAGGAAAAAATCCGATTTTGTGGAAATGAACCAAGAAATTGGGAAATAAACCCAGATTTTGGGGAAAATGAACACTGTTTGGACGGGAAAACTTGATTTGTGTAAAAATGCACCCAGTTTTTTGAGGAAAAAAGGATTTTGGGGAAAATGAACCCAGTTTGGGAGGAAAAAAACCTGATTTTGGGGAAAATGAACCCCGAGTGGAGATGAAATACCACATTTTCGGGAAAATGAACCAAGTTTGTTGGGGAAAACCTGATTTGTGTGAAAATACACCCAGTTTTGGGGGGGGAAAGGGATTTTGGGGAAAATGGACCCAGTTTGGGAGGAAAGAAGCTGATTATGGGGAAAATGAATCCAGTTTGGGGGCAAAAACCCGTTTTTGATGAAAATGTACACAGTTTGGGGTAAAAAAAAGATTTTTGGGAAATAAAGCCAGTAATTGGTTAAAAATCCGGGTTTTGGGGAAAATGAACACAGTTTGGTGGGGAAAGCCCAATTTGTAGGGAAATGAACCCAGTTTTGGTGGAAAAAAAATATTTTGGGGGAAATGAACCCAGTTTTGGGGGAAAAAACACTTTTTTTGGGGAAAATGAGCCCAGTGTGGAGTCGAAATTGAAGATTTTGGTAAAATGAAATCAGTTTGGAGGGCAAAACCTGATTTGTGTGAAAATGCACCCTGTTTTTGGGCGAAAAAAAGATTTTGTTGAAAATGGACCCAGTTTCGGAGGAAACGAGCTGATTATGCTGAAAATGAACCCAGTTTTGGGAGAAAACCCGATTTTAATGAAAATGAACCCAGTTTGGGGGAAAAACCCGTTTTTAAGGAAAATGAACCCTGTTTTGTGGAAAAAATTATTTTGGGGAAAATGAAATCAGTTTGGAGGGGAAACCTGATTTGTGTGAAAATGCACTCAGTTTTGGGGGGAAAAAAACGATTTTGTGGAAAATGAATGTAGTTTTGGAGGAAAAAAATCTGATTATGCGGAAAATGAACCCAGTTTGGGGGGAAAAAAAGATTTTGGGGGAAATGAAGCCAGTAATTGGGTAAAAAAAACGGATTTTGGGGAAAATGAACACAGTTTCGTGGGGATAACCCAATTTGTAGGGAAATGAACCCAGTTTTGCTGGAAAAAACATATTTTGGGGAAAATGAACCCAGTTTTTGGGGAAAAAAAAGATTTTTGAGAAAATGAACCCAGTAATGGGGAAAAAATCTGATTTGGGGGAAAATAAACCCAGTGGGGATTGGAAATGGAAGATTTTGAGGAAAATTAAATCAGTTTGGAGGGGACAACCTGATTTGTGTGAAAATGCACTCAGTTTTGGGGGGAAAAAAACGATTTTGTGGAAAATGAATGTAGTTTTGGAGGAAAAAAATCTGATTATGCGGAAAATGAACCCAGTTTGGGGGGAAAAAAAGATTTTGGGGGAAATGAAGCCAGTAATTGGGTAAAAAAAACGGATTTTGGGGAAAATGAACACAGTTTCGTGGGGATAACCCAATTTGTAGGAAAATAACCCAGTTTTGCTGGAAAAAAACATATTTTGGGGAAAATGAACCCAGTTTTTGGGGAAAAAAAAGATTTTTGAGAAAATGAACCCAGTAATGGGGAAAAAATCTGATTTGGGGGAAAATGAACCCAGTGGGGATTGGAAATGGAAGATTTTGAGGAAAATTAAATCAGTTTGGAGGGGACAACCTGATTTGTGTGAAAATGTACTCAGTTTTGGGGGGAAATAAGGATTTGGGGAAAATGAACCCAATTTTGGAGAAAAATCTGATTATGCGGAAAATGAACCCCGTTTGGGGGGAAAAAAGATTTTTGGGGAAATGAACCCAGTAATTGGGTAAAAACCACTAATTTGGGGGAAAATGGACCCAGTTTGGTGGGGAAAACCCAATATGGAGGGAAATAAACCCAGTTTTGGAGGAAAAAACATAGTTTTTGGGAAAATTAACCCAGTTTTGGGGAAAAAAATGATTTTGGGGAAAATGAACCCAGCAATGGGGAAAAAATCTGATTTTGGGGAAAATGAACACAGTGTGGAGTCGAAATAGAAGATTTTGGGGAAAATGAACACAGTTTGGGGGGGGAAACCCGTTTTTGGTAAAAATGAAACTAGTTCTGAGGGAAAAAAAAAAAAAGAGGAATTAAAGCCAGTAATTGGGGTAAAAATCCAGATTTTGGGGAAAATGAACACAATTTGGTGGGGAAACCCCAATATGTAGGGAAATAAACCCAGTTTTGGTGGAAAAAACATATTTTGGGTAAAATGAACCCAGTTTTTGGGGAAAAAAATGATTTTGGGGAAAATGAAGCCAGTAATAGGAAAAAAATCCTGATTTGGGGGAAAATGAACAAAGTGTGGAGTGGAAATAGAAGATTTTGAGGAAAATGAAATCAGTTTGGAGAGGAAAACATGATTTGTGTGAAAATGAACCAAGTTTTTTGGGGAAATAAGGATTTTGTGGAAAAAGAACATAGTTTCGGAGGATAAAAGCTATTTATGCGGAAAATGAACCCAGTTTTGGGGGGGGGGGAAATTTTTTAAGGAAAAATAACCCAGTTTTGGGGAAAAAATGATTTTGGGGAAAATGAAGCCAGTAATTGGATAAAAAAAAACCCCGAATTTTAGGGAAAGTGAACACAGTTTTGGGGGGGAGACCCAATTTGTAGGGAAATAAACCCAGTTCTGATGGAAAAAATATATTTTGGGGGGAAAATGAACCCGACTTTTGGGGGAAAAGATTGATTTTGGGGAAAATGAGCCCATTGTGGAGTGGAAATAGGAGATTTTGGGGAAAATGAAATCAGTTTGGAGGGGAAATCCTGATTTGTGTGGAAATACAGCTAGTTTTGGGGGGAAAAAAGGATTTTGGGGAAAATGAACCAAGTGTGGCGTGGATATAGAAGAATTTGGGGAAAATGAACACTGTTTCGAGGGGAAAACCTGGTTTGTGTGAAAAAGAACTCAGTTTGGGGGGGAAATAAGGATTTTGTGGAAAATGAACATAGTTTTGGAGGAAATAAAGCTGATTATGCAGAAAATTAACCCAGTTTTGGCAGAAAAAAAATGTTTTTAAGGAAAAATGACCCAGTTTTGGGGAAAATAATTATTTTGGGGAAAATGAACCCAGTAACTGAGTTAAAAAAAACCCAAATTTTGGGGAAAATGAACACTGTTTGGGGGGGGGGGGGGGGAATGCAACTTGTAGGGAAATGAACCGAGTTTTGCTGGCAAAAACCCGACTTTGGGGAAAATGAACCCAGTTTGGGAGGAAAAAATCCGATTTTGTGGAAATGAACCAAGAAATTGGGAAATAAACCCAGATTTTGGGGAAAATGAACACTGTTTGGACGGGAAAACTTGATTTGTGTAAAAATGCACCCAGTTTTTTGAGGAAAAAAGGATTTTGGGGAAAATGAACCCAGTTTGGGAGGAAAAAAACCTGATTTTGGGGAAAATGAACCCCGAGTGGAGATGAAATACCACATTTTCGGGAAAATGAACCAAGTTTGTTGGGGAAAACCTGATTTGTGTGAAAATACACCCAGTTTTGGGGGGGAAAAGGGATTTTGGGGAAAATGGACCCAGTTTGGGAGGAAAGAAGCTGATTATGGGGAAAATGAATCCAGTTTGGGGGCAAAAACCCGTTTTTGATGAAAATGTACACAGTTTGGGGTAAAAAAAAGATTTTTGGGAAATAAAGCCAGTAATTGGTTAAAAATCCGGGTTTTGGGGAAAATGAACACAGTTTGGTGGGGAAAGCCCAATTTGTAGGGAAATGAACCCAGTTTTGGTGGAAAAAAAATATTTTGGGGGAAATGAACCCAGTTTTGGGGGAAAAAACACTTTTTTGGGGAAAATGAGCCCAGTGTGGAGTCGAAATTGAAGATTTTGGTAAAATGAAATCAGTTTGGAGGGCAAAACCTGATTTGTGTGAAAATGCACCCTGTTTTTGGGCGAAAAAAAGATTTTGTTGAAAATGGACCCAGTTTCGGAGGAAACGAGCTGATTATGCTGAAAATGAACCCAGTTTTGGGAGAAAACCCGATTTTAATGAAAATGAACCCAGTTTGGGGGAAAAACCCGTTTTTAAGGAAAATGAACCCTGTTTTGTGGAAAAAATTATTTTGGGGAAAATGAAATCAGTTTGGAGGGGAAACCTGATTTGTGTGAAAATGCACTCAGTTTTGGGGGGAAAAAAACGATTTTGTGGAAAATGAATGTAGTTTTGGAGGAAAAAAATCTGATTATGCGGAAAATGAACCCAGTTTGGGGGGAAAAAAAGATTTTGGGGGAAATGAAGCCAGTAATTGGGTAAAAAAAACGGATTTTGGGGAAAATGAACACAGTTTCGTGGGGATAACCCAATTTGTAGGGAAATGAACCCAGTTTTGCTGGAAAAAACATATTTTGGGGAAAATGAACCCAGTTTTTGGGGAAAAAAAAGATTTTTGAGAAAATGAACCCAGTAATGGGGAAAAAATCTGATTTGGGGGAAAATAAACCCAGTGGGGATTGGAAATGGAAGATTTTGAGGAAAATTAAATCAGTTTGGAGGGGACAACCTGATTTGTGTGAAAATGCACTCAGTTTTGGGGGGAAAAAAACGATTTTGTGGAAAATGAATGTAGTTTTGGAGGAAAAAAATCTGATTATGCGGAAAATGAACCCAGTTTGGGGGGAAAAAAAGATTTTGGGGGAAATGAAGCCAGTAATTGGGTAAAAAAAACGGATTTTGGGGAAAATGAACACAGTTTCGTGGGGATAACCCAATTTGTAGGAAAATAACCCAGTTTTGCTGGAAAAAAACATATTTTGGGGAAAATGAACCCAGTTTTTGGGGAAAAAAAAGATTTTTGAGAAAATGAACCCAGTAATGGGGAAAAAATCTGATTTGGGGGAAAATGAACCCAGTGGGGATTGGAAATGGAAGATTTTGAGGAAAATTAAATCAGTTTGGAGGGGACAACCTGATTTGTGTGAAAATGTACTCAGTTTTGGGGGGAAATAAGGATTTGGGGAAAATGAACCCAATTTTGGAGAAAAATCTGATTATGCGGAAAATGAACCCCGTTTGGGGGGAAAAAAGATTTTTGGGGAAATGAACCCAGTAATTGGGTAAAAACCACTAATTTGGGGGAAAATGGACCCAGTTTGGTGGGGAAAACCCAATATGGAGGGAAATAAACCCAGTTTTGGAGGAAAAAACATAGTTTTTGGGAAAATTAACCCAGTTTTGGGGAAAAAAATGATTTTGGGGAAAATGAACCCAGTAATGGGGAAAAAATCTGATTTTGGGGAAAATGAACACAGTGTGGAGTCGAAATAGAAGATTTTGGGGAAAATGAACACAGTTTGGGGGGGGAAACCCGTTTTTGGTGAAAATGAAACTAGTTCTGAGGGAAAAAAAAAAAAAGAGGAATTAAAGCCAGTAATTGGGGTAAAAATCCAGATTTTGGGGAAAATGAACACAATTTGGTGGGGAAACCCCAATATGTAGGGAAATAAACCCAGTTTTGGTGGAAAAAACATATTTTGGGTAAAATGAACCCAGTTTTTGGGGAAAAAAATGATTTTGGGGAAAATGAAGCCAGTAATAGGAAAAAAATCCTGATTTGGGGGAAAATGAACAAAGTGTGGAGTGGAAATAGAAGATTTTGAGGAAAATGAAATCAGTTTGGAGAGGAAAACATGATTTGTGTGAAAATGAACCAAGTTTTTTGGGGAAATAAGGATTTTGTGGAAAAAGAACATAGTTTCGGAGGATAAAAGCTATTTATGCGGAAAATGAACCCAGTTTTGGGGGGGGGGGGGAATTTTTTAAGGAAAAATAACCCAGTTTTGGGGAAAAAATGATTTTGGGGAAAATGAAGCCAGTAATTGGATAAAAAAAACCCCGAATTTTAGGGAAAGTGAACACAGTTTTGGGGGGGAGACCCAATTTGTAGGGAAATAAACCCAGTTCTGATGGAAAAAATATATTTTGGGGGGAAAATGAACCCGACTTTTGGGGGAAAAGATTGATTTTGGGGAAAATGAGCCCATTGTGGAGTGGAAATAGGAGATTTTGGGGAAAATGAAATCAGTTTGGAGGGGAAATCCTGATTTGTGTGGAAATACAGCTAGTTTTGGGGGGAAAAAAGGATTTTGGGGAAAATGAACCAAGTGTGGCGTGGATATAGAAGAATTTGGGGAAAATGAACACTGTTTCGAGGGGAAAACCTGGTTTGTGTGAAAAAGAACTCAGTTTGGGGGGGAAATAAGGATTTTGTGGAAAATGAACATAGTTTTGGAGGAAATAAAGCTGATTATGCAGAAAATTAACCCAGTTTTGGCAGAAAAAAAATGTTTTTAAGGAAAAATGACCCAGTTTTGGGGAAAATAATTATTTTGGGGAAAATGAACCCAGTAACTGAGTTAAAAAAAACCCAAATTTTGGGGAAAATGAACACTGTTTGGGGGGGGGGGGGGGGGGGGGGAATGCAACTTGTAGGGAAATGAACCGAGTTTTGCTGGCAAAAACCCGACTTTGGGGAAAATGAACCCAGTTTGGGAGGAAAAAATCCGATTTTGTGGAAATGAACCAAGAAATTGGGAAATAAACCCAGATTTTGGGGAAAATGAACACTGTTTGGACGGGAAAACTTGATTTGTGTAAAAATGCACCCAGTTTTTTGAGGAAAAATAGATTTTGGGGAAAATGAACCCAGTTTGGGAGGAAAAAAACCTGATTTTGGGGAAAATGAACCCCGAGTGGAGATGAAATACCACATTTTCGGGAAAATGAACCAAGTTTGTTGGGGAAAACCTGATTTGTGTGAAAATACACCCAGTTTTGGGGGGGAAAAGGGATTTTGGGGAAAATGGACCCAGTTTGGGAGGAAAGAAGCTGATTATGGGGAAAATGAATCCAGTTTGGGGGCAAAAACCCGTTTTTGATGAAAATGTACACAGTTTGGGGTAAAAAAAAGATTTTTGGGAAATAAAGCCAGTAATTGGATACAAATCCGGGTTTTGGGGAAAATGAACACAGTTTGGTGGGGAAAGCCCAATTTGTAGGGAAATGAATCCAGTTTTGGTGGAAAAAAAATATTTTGGTGGAAATGAACCCAGTTTTGGGGGGAAAAACACTTTTTTGGGGAAAATGAGCCCAGTGTGGAGTCGAAATTGAAGATTTTGGTAAAATGAAATCAGTTTGGAGGGCAAAACCTGATTTGTGTGAAAATGCACCCTGTTTTTGGGCGAAAAAAAAGATTTTGTTGAAAATGGACCCAGTTTCGGAGGAAACGAGCTGATTATGCTGAAAATGAACCCAGTTTTGGGAGAAAACCCGATTTTAATGAAAATGAACCCAGTTTGGGGGAAAAACCCGTTTTTAAGGAAAATGAACCCAGTTTTGTGGAAAAAATTATTTTGGGGAAAATGAAATCAGTTTGGAGGGGAAACCTGATTTGTGTGAAAATGCACTCAGTTTTGGGGGGAAAAAAACGATTTTGTGGAAAATGAATGTAGTTTTGGAGGAAAAAAATCTGATTATGCGGAAAATGAACCCAGTTTGGGGGGAAAAAAAGATTTTGGGGGAAATGAAGCCAGTAATTGGGTAAAAAAAACGGATTTTGGGGAAAATGAACACAGTTTCGTGGGGATAACCCAATTTGTAGGGAAATGAACCCAGTTTTGCTGGAAAAAACATATTTTGGGGAAAATGAACCCAGTTTTTGGGGAAAAAAAAGATTTTTGAGAAAATGAACCCAGTAATGGGGAAAAAAATCTGATTTGGGGGAAAATGAACCCAGTGGGGATTGGAAATGGAAGATTTTGAGGAAAATTAAATCAGTTTGGAGGGGACAACCTGATTTGTGTGAAAATGTACTCAGTTTTGGGGGGAAATAAGGATTTGGGGAAAATGAACCCAATTTTGGAGAAAAATCTGATTATGCGGAAAATGAACCCCGTTTGGGGGGAAAAAAGATTTTTGGGGAAATGAACCCAGTAATTGGGTAAAAACCACTAATTTGGGGGAAAATGGACCCAGTTTGGTGGGGAAAACCCAATATGGAGGGAAATAAACCCAGTTTTGGAGGAAAAAACATAGTTTTTGGGAAAATTAACCCAGTTTTGGGGAAAAAAATGATTTTGGGGAAAATGAACCCAGTAATGGGGAAAAAATCTGATTTTGGGGAAAATGAACACAGTGTGGAGTCGAAATAGAAGATTTTGGGGAAAATGAACACAGTTTGGGGGGGGAAACCCGTTTTTGGTGAAAATGAAACTAGTTCTGAGGGAAAAAAAAAAAAAGAGGAATTAAAGCCAGTAATTGGGGTAAAAATCCAGATTTTGGGGAAAATGAACACAATTTGGTGGGGAAACCCCAATATGTAGGGAAATAAACCCAGTTTTGGTGGAAAAAACATATTTTGGGTAAAATGAACCCAGTTTTTGGGGAAAAAAATGATTTTGGGGAAAATGAAGCCAGTAATAGGAAAAAAATCCTGATTTGGGGGAAAATGAACAAAGCGTGGAGTGGAAATAGAAGATTTTGAGGAAAATGAAATCAGTTTGGAGAGGAAAACATGATTTGTGTGAAAATGAACCAAGGTTTTTGGGGAAATAAGGATTTTGTGGAAAAAGAACATAGTTTCGGAGGATAAAAGCTATTTATGCGGAAAATGAACCCAGTTTTGGGGGGGGGAAACAATTTTTAAGGAAAATGAACCCAGTTTTGGGGAAAAAATGATTTTGGGGAAAATGAAGCCAGTAATTGGATAAAAAAAACCCCGAATTTTAGGGAAAATGAACACAGTTTTGGGGGGGAGACCCAATTTGTAGGGAAATAAACCCTGTTCTGGTGGAAAAAATATATTTTGGGGGAAAATGAACCCGACTTTTGGGGGAAAAGATTGATTTTGGGGAAAATGAGCCCATTGTGGAGTGGAAATAGGAGATTTTGGGGAAAATGAAATCAGTTTGGAGGGGAAATCCTGATTTGTGTGGAAATACAGCTAGTTTTGGGGGGAAAAAAGGATTTTGGGGAAAATGAACCAAGTGTGGCGTGAATATAGAAGAATTTGGGGAAAATGAACACTGTTTCGAGGGGAAAACCTGGTTTGTGTGAAAAAGAACCCAGTTTGGGGGGGAAATAAGGATTTTGTGGAAAATGAACATAGTTTTGGAGGAAATAAAGCTGATTATGCAGAAAATTAACCCAGTTTTGGCAGAAAAAAATGTTTTTAAGGAAAAATGACCCAGTTTTGGGGAAAATAATTATTTTGGGGAAAATGAACCCAGTAACTGAGTTAAAAAAAACCCAAATTTTGGGGAAAATGAACACTGTTTGGGGGGGTGGGGGGAATGCAACTTGTAGGGAAATGAACCGAGTTTTGCTGGCAAAAACCCGACTTTGGGGAAAATGAACCCAGTTTGGGAGGAAAAAATCCGATTTTGTGGAAATGAACCAAGAAATTGGGAAATAAACCCAGATTTTGGGGAAAATGAACACTGTTTGGACGGGAAAACTTGATTTGTGTAAAAATGCACCCAGTTTTTTGAGGAAAAATAGATTTTGGGGAAAATGAACCCAGTTTGGGAGGAAAAAAACCTGATTTTGGGGAAAATGAACCCCGAGTGGAGATGAAATACCACATTTTCGGGAAAATGAACCAAGTTTGTTGGGGAAAACCTGATTTGTGTGAAAATACACCCAGTTTTGGGGGGGGAAAGGGATTTTGGGGAAAATGGACCCAGTTTGGGAGGAAAGAAGCTGATTATGGGGAAAATGAATCCAGTTTGGGGGCAAAAACCCGTTTTTGATGAAAATGTACACAGTTTGGGGTAAAAAAAAGATTTTTGGGAAATAAAGCCAGTAATTGGTTAAAAATCCGGGTTTTGGGGAAAATGAACACAGTTTGGTGGGGAAAGCCCAATTTGTAGGGAAATGAACCCAGTTTTGGTGGAAAAAAAATATTTTGGGGGAAATGAACCCAGTTTTGGGGGAAAAAACACTTTTTTGGGGAAAATGAGCCCAGTGTGGAGTCGAAATTGAAGATTTTGGTAAAATGAAATCAGTTTGGAGGGCAAAACCTGATTTGTGTGAAAATGCACCCTGTTTTTGGGCGAAAAAAAGATTTTGTTGAAAATGGACCCAGTTTCGGAGGAAACGAGCTGATTATGCTGAAAATGAACCCAGTTTTGGGAGAAAACCCGATTTTAATGAAAATGAACCCAGTTTGGGGGAAAAACCCGTTTTTAAGGAAAATGAACCCTGTTTTGTGGAAAAAATTATTTTGGGGAAAATGAAATCAGTTTGGAGGGGAAACCTGATTTGTGTGAAAATGCACTCAGTTTTGGGGGGAAAAAAACGATTTTGTGGAAAATGAATGTAGTTTTGGAGGAAAAAAATCTGATTATGCGGAAAATGAACCCAGTTTGGGGGGAAAAAAAGATTTTGGGGGAAATGAAGCCAGTAATTGGGTAAAAAAAACGGATTTTGGGGAAAATGAACACAGTTTCGTGGGGATAACCCAATTTGTAGGAAAATAACCCAGTTTTGCTGGAAAAAAACATATTTTGGGGAAAATGAACCCAGTTTTTGGGGAAAAAAAAGATTTTTGAGAAAATGAACCCAGTAATGGGGAAAAAATCTGATTTGGGGGAAAATGAACCCAGTGGGGATTGGAAATGGAAGATTTTGAGGAAAATTAAATCAGTTTGGAGGGGACAACCTGATTTGTGTGAAAATGTACTCAGTTTTGGGGGGAAATAAGGATTTGGGGAAAATGAACCCAATTTTGGAGAAAAATCTGATTATGCGGAAAATGAACCCCGTTTGGGGGGAAAAAAGATTTTTGGGGAAATGAACCCAGTAATTGGGTAAAAACCATTAATTTGGGGGAAAATGGACCCAGTTTGGTGGGGAAAACCCAATATGGAGGGAAATAAACCCAGTTTTGGAGGAAAAAACATAGTTTTTGGGAAAATTAACCCAGTTTTGGGGAAAAAAATGATTTTGGGGAAAATGAACCCAGTAATGGGGAAAAAATCTGATTTTGGGGAAAATGAACACAGTGTGGAGTCGAAATAGAAGATTTTGGGGAAAATGAACACAGTTTGGGGGGGGAAACCCGTTTTTGGTAAAAATGAAACTAGTTCTGAGGGAAAAAAAAAAAAAGAGGAATTAAAGCCAGTAATTGGGGTAAAAATCCAGATTTTGGGGAAAATGAACACAATTTGGTGGGGAAACCCCAATATGTAGGGAAATAAACCCAGTTTTGGTGGAAAAAACATATTTTGGGTAAAATGAACCCAGTTTTTGGGGAAAAAAATGATTTTGGGGAAAATGAAGCCAGTAATAGGAAAAAAATCCTGATTTGGGGGAAAATGAACAAAGTGTGGAGTGGAAATAGAAGATTTTGAGGAAAATGAAATCAGTTTGGAGAGGAAAACATGATTTGTGTGAAAATGAACCAAGTTTTTTGGGGAAATAAGGATTTTGTGGAAAAAGAACATAGTTTCGGAGGATAAAAGCTATTTATGCGGAAAATGAACCCAGTTTTGGGGGGGGGGGGGAAATTTTTTAAGGAAAAATAACCCAGTTTTGGGGAAAAAATGATTTTGGGGAAAATGAAGCCAGTAATTGGATAAAAAGAAACCCCGAATTTTAGGGAAAGTGAACACAGTTTTGGGGGGGAGACCCAATTTGTAGGGAAATAAACCCAGTTCTGATGGAAAAAATATATTTTGGGGGGAAAATGAACCCGACTTTTGGGGGAAAAGATTGATTTTGGGGAAAATGAGCCCATTGTGGAGTGGAAATAGGAGATTTTGGGGAAAATGAAATCAGTTTGGAGGGGAAATCCTGATTTGTGTGGAAATACAGCTAGTTTTGGGGGGAAAAAAGGATTTTGGGGAAAATGAACCAAGTGTGGCGTGGATATAGAAGAATTTGGGGAAAATGAACACTGTTTCGAGGGGAAAACCTGGTTTGTGTGAAAAAGAACTCAGTTTGGGGGGGAAATAAGGATTTTGTGGAAAATGAACATAGTTTTGGAGGAAATAAAGCTGATTATGCAGAAAATTAACCCAGTTTTGGCAGAAAAAAAATGTTTTTAAGGAAAAATGACCCAGTTTTGGGGAAAATAATTATTTTGGGGAAAATGAACCCAGTAACTGAGTTAAAAAAACCCCAAATTTTGGGGAAAATGAACACTGTTTGGGGGGGGGGGGGGGGGAATGCAACTTGTAGGGAAATGAACCGAGTTTTGCTGGCAAAAACCCGACTTTGGGGAAAATGAACCCAGTTTGGGAGGAAAAAATCCGATTTTGTGGAAATGAACCAAGAAATTGGGAAATAAACCCAGATTTTGGGGAAAATGAACACTGTTTGGACGGGAAAACTTGATTTGTGTAAAAATGCACCCAGTTTTTTGAGGAAAAAAGGATTTTGGGGAAAATGAACCCAGTTTGGGAGGAAAAAAACCTGATTTTGGGGAAAATGAACCCCGAGTGGAGATGAAATACCACATTTTCGGGAAAATGAACCAAGTTTGTTGGGGAAAACCTGATTTGTGTGAAAATACACCCAGTTTTGGGGGGGAAAAGGGATTTTGGGGAAAATGGACCCAGTTTGGGAGGAAAGAAGCTGATTATGGGGAAAATGAATCCAGTTTGGGGGCAAAAACCCGTTTTTGATGAAAATGTACACAGTTTGGGGTAAAAAAAAGATTTTTGGGAAATAAAGCCAGTAATTGGTTAAAAATCCGGGTTTTGGGGAAAATGAACACAGTTTGGTGGGGAAAGCCCAATTTGTAGGGAAATGAACCCAGTTTTGGTGGAAAAAAAATATTTTGGGGGAAATGAACCCAGTTTTGGGGGAAAAAACACTTTTTTGGGGAAAATGAGCCCAGTGTGGAGTCGAAATTGAAGATTTTGGTAAAATGAAATCAGTTTGGAGGGCAAAACCTGATTTGTGTGAAAATGCACCCTGTTTTTGGGCGAAAAAAAGATTTTGTTGAAAATGGACCCAGTTTCGGAGGAAACGAGCTGATTATGCTGAAAATGAACCCAGTTTTGGGAGAAAACCCGATTTTAATGAAAATGAACCCAGTTTGGGGGAAAAACCCGTTTTTAAGGAAAATGAACCCTGTTTTGTGGAAAAAATTATTTTGGGGAAAATGAAATCAGTTTGGAGGGGAAACCTGATTTGTGTGAAAATGCACTCAGTTTTGGGGGGAAAAAAACGATTTTGTGGAAAATGAATGTAGTTTTGGAGGAAAAAAATCTGATTATGCGGAAAATGAACCCAGTTTGGGGGGAAAAAAAGATTTTGGGGGAAATGAAGCCAGTAATTGGGTAAAAAAAACGGATTTTGGGGAAAATGAACACAGTTTCGTGGGGATAACCCAATTTGTAGGAAAATAACCCAGTTTTGCTGGAAAAAAACATATTTTGGGGAAAATGAACCCAGTTTTTGGGGAAAAAAAAGATTTTTGAGAAAATGAACCCAGTAATGGGGAAAAAATCTGATTTGGGGGAAAATGAACCCAGTGGGGATTGGAAATGGAAGATTTTGAGGAAAATTAAATCAGTTTGGAGGGGACAACCTGATTTGTGTGAAAATGTACTCAGTTTTGGGGGGAAATAAGGATTTGGGGAAAATGAACCCAATTTTGGAGAAAAATCTGATTATGCGGAAAATGAACCCCGTTTGGGGGGAAAAAAGATTTTTGGGGAAATGAACCCAGTAATTGGGTAAAAACCATTAATTTGGGGGAAAATGGACCCAGTTTGGTGGGGAAAACCCAATATGGAGGGAAATAAACCCAGTTTTGGAGGAAAAAACATAGTTTTTGGGAAAATTAACCCAGTTTTGGGGAAAAAAATGATTTTGGGGAAAATGAACCCAGTAATGGGGAAAAAATCTGATTTTGGGGAAAATGAACACAGTGTGGAGTCGAAATAGAAGATTTTGGGGAAAATGAACACAGTTTGGGGGGGGAAACCCGTTTTTGGTAAAAATGAAACTAGTTCTGAGGGAAAAAAAAAAAAAGAGGAATTAAAGCCAGTAATTGGGGTAAAAATCCAGATTTTGGGGAAAATGAACACAATTTGGTGGGGAAACCCCAATATGTAGGGAAATAAACCCAGTTTTGGTGGAAAAAACATATTTTGGGTAAAATGAACCCAGTTTTTGGGGAAAAAAATGATTTTGGGGAAAATGAAGCCAGTAATAGGAAAAAAATCCTGATTTGGGGGAAAATGAACAAAGTGTGGAGTGGAAATAGAAGATTTTGAGGAAAATGAAATCAGTTTGGAGAGGAAAACATGATTTGTGTGAAAATGAACCAAGTTTTTTGGGGAAATAAGGATTTTGTGGAAAAAGAACATAGTTTCGGAGGATAAAAGCTATTTATGCGGAAAATGAACCCAGTTTTGGGGGGGGGGGGGAAATTTTTTAAGGAAAAATAACCCAGTTTTGGGGAAAAAATGATTTTGGGGAAAATGAAGCCAGTAATTGGATAAAAAGAAACCCCGAATTTTAGGGAAAGTGAACACAGTTTTGGGGGGGAGACCCAATTTGTAGGGAAATAAACCCAGTTCTGATGGAAAAAATATATTTTGGGGGGAAAATGAACCCGACTTTTGGGGGAAAAGATTGATTTTGGGGAAAATGAGCCCATTGTGGAGTGGAAATAGGAGATTTTGGGGAAAATGAAATCAGTTTGGAGGGGAAATCCTGATTTGTGTGGAAATACAGCTAGTTTTTGGGGGAAAAAAGGATTTTGGGGAAAATGAACCAAGTGTGGCGTGGATATAGAAGAATTTGGGGAAAATGAACACTGTTTCGAGGGGAAAACCTGGTTTGTGTGAAAAAGAACTCAGTTTGGGGGGGAAATAAGGATTTTGTGGAAAATGAACATAGTTTTGGAGGAAATAAAGCTGATTATGCAGAAAATTAACCCAGTTTTGGCAGAAAAAAAATGTTTTTAAGGAAAAATGACCCAGTTTTGGGGAAAATAATTATTTTGGGGAAAATGAACCCAGTAACTGAGTTAAAAAAAACCCAAATTTTGGGGAAAATGAACACTGTTTGGGGGGGGGGGGGGGGGAATGCAACTTGTAGGGAAATGAACCGAGTTTTGCTGGCAAAAACCCGACTTTGGGGAAAATGAACCCAGTTTGGGAGGAAAAAATCCGATTTTGTGGAAATGAACCAAGAAATTGGGAAATAAACCCAGATTTTGGGGAAAATGAACACTGTTTGGACGGGAAAACTTGATTTGTGTAAAAATGCACCCAGTTTTTTGAGGAAAAAAGGATTTTGGGGAAAATGAACCCAGTTTGGGAGGAAAAAAACCTGATTTTGGGGAAAATGAACCCCGAGTGGAGATGAAATACCACATTTTCGGGAAAATGAACCAAGTTTGTTGGGGAAAACCTGATTTGTGTGAAAATACACCCAGTTTTGGGGGGGAAAAGGGATTTTGGGGAAAATGGACCCAGTTTGGGAGGAAAGAAGCTGATTATGGGGAAAATGAATCCAGTTTGGGGGCAAAAACCCGTTTTTGATGAAAATGTACACAGTTTGGGGTAAAAAAAAGATTTTTGGGAAATAAAGCCAGTAATTGGTTAAAAATCCGGGTTTTGGGGAAAATGAACACAGTTTGGTGGGGAAAGCCCAATTTGTAGGGAAATGAACCCAGTTTTGGTGGAAAAAAAATATTTTGGGGGAAATGAACCCAGTTTTGGGGGAAAAAACACTTTTTTGGGGAAAATGAGCCCAGTGTGGAGTCGAAATTGAAGATTTTGGTAAAATGAAATCAGTTTGGAGGGCAAAACCTGATTTGTGTGAAAATGCACCCTGTTTTTGGGCGAAAAAAAGATTTTGTTGAAAATGGACCCAGTTTCGGAGGAAACGAGCTGATTATGCTGAAAATGAACCCAGTTTTGGGAGAAAACCCGATTTTAATGAAAATGAACCCAGATTGGGGGAAAAACCCGTTTTTAAGGAAAATGAACCCTGTTTTGTGGAAAAAATTATTTTGGGGAAAATGAAATCAGTTTGGAGGGGAAACCTGATTTGTGTGAAAATGCACTCAGTTTTGGGGGGAAAAAAACGATTTTGTGGAAAATGAATGTAGTTTTGGAGGAAAAAAATCTGATTATGCGGAAAATGAACCCAGTTTGGGGGGAAAAAAAGATTTTGGGGGAAATGAAGCCAGTAATTGGGTAAAAAAAACGGATTTTGGGGAAAATGAACACAGTTTCGTGGGGATAACCCAATTTGTAGGGAAATGAACCCAGTTTTGCTGGAAAAAACATATTTTGGGGAAAATGAACCCAGTTTTTGGGGAAAAAAAAGATTTTTGAGAAAATGAACCCAGTAATGGGGAAAAAATCTGATTTGGGGGAAAATAAACCCAGTGGGGATTGGAAATGGAAGATTTTGAGGAAAATTAAATCAGTTTGGAGGGGACAACCTGATTTGTGTGAAAATGCACTCAGTTTTGGGGGGAAAAAAAACGATTTTGTGGAAAATGAATGTAGTTTTGGAGGAAAAAAATCTGATTATGCGGAAAATGAACCCAGTTTGGGGGGAAAAAAAGATTTTGGGGGAAATGAAGCCAGTAATTGGGTAAAAAAACCGGATTTTGGGGAAAATGAACACAGTTTCGTGGGGATAACCCAATTTGTAGGAAAATAACCCAGTTTTGCTGGAAAAAAACATATTTTGGGGAAAATGAACCCAGTTTTTGGGGAAAAAAAAGATTTTTGAGAAAATGAACCCAGTAATGGGGAAAAAATCTGATTTGGGGGAAAATGAACCCAGTGGGGATTGGAAATGGAAGATTTTGAGGAAAATTAAATCAGTTTGGAGGGGACAACCTGATTTGTGTGAAAATGTACTCAGTTTTGGGGGGAAATAAGGATTTGGGGAAAATGAACCCAATTTTGGAGAAAAATCTGATTATGCGGAAAATGAACCCCGTTTGGGGGGAAAAAAGATTTTTGGGGAAATGAACCCAGTAATTGGGTAAAAACCACTAATTTGGGGGAAAATGGACCCAGTTTGGTGGGGAAAACCCAATATGGAGGGAAATAAACCCAGTTTTGGAGGAAAAAACATAGTTTTTGGGAAAATTAACCCAGTTTTGGGGAAAAAAATGATTTTGGGGAAAATGAACCCAGTAATGGGGAAAAAATCTGATTTTGGGGAAAATGAACACAGTGTGGAGTCGAAATAGAAGATTTTGGGGAAAATGAACACAGTTTGGGGGGGGAAAACCGTTTTTGGTAAAAATGAAACTAGTTCTGAGGGAAAAAAAAAAAAAGAGGAATTAAAGCCAGTAATTGGGGTAAAAATCCAGATTTTGGGGAAAATGAACACAATTTGGTGGGGAAACCCCAATATGTAGGGAAATAAACCCAGTTTTGGTGGAAAAAACATATTTTGGGTAAAATGAACCCAGTTTTTGGGGAAAAAAATGATTTTGGGGAAAATGAAGCCAGTAATAGGAAAAAAATCCTGATTTGGGGGAAAATGAACAAAGTGTGGAGTGGAAATAGAAGATTTTGAGGAAAATGAAATCAGTTTGGAGAGGAAAACATGATTTGTGTGAAAATGAACCAAGTTTTTTGGGGAAATAAGGATTTTGTGGAAAAAGAACATAGTTTCGGAGGATAAAAGCTATTTATGCGGAAAATGAACCCAGTTTTGGGGGGGGGGGGAATTTTTTAAGGAAAAATAACCCAGTTTTGGGGAAAAAATGATTTTGGGGAAAATGAAGCCAGTAATTGGATAAAAAAAAACCCCGAATTTTAGGGAAAGTGAACACAGTTTTGGGGGGGAGACCCAATTTGTAGGGAAATAAACCCAGTTCTGATGGAAAAAATATATTTTGGGGGGAAAATGAACCCGACTTTTGGGGGAAAAGATTGATTTTGGGGAAAATGAGCCCATTGTGGAGTGGAAATAGGAGATTTTGGGGAAAATGAAATCAGTTTGGAGGGGAAATCCTGATTTGTGTGGAAATACAGCTAGTTTTGGGGGGAAAAAAGGATTTTGGGGAAAATGAACCAAGTGTGGCGTGGATATAGAAGAATTTGGGGAAAATGAACACTGTTTCGAGGGGAAAACCTGGTTTGTGTGAAAAAGAACTCAGTTTGGGGGGGAAATAAGGATTTTGTGGAAAATGAACATAGTTTTGGAGGAAATAAAGCTGATTATGCAGAAAATTAACCCAGTTTTGGCAGAAAAAAAATGTTTTTAAGGAAAAATGACCCAGTTTTGGGGAAAATAATTATTTTGGGGAAAATGAACCCAGTAACTGAGTTAAAAAAACCCCAAATTTTGGGGAAAATGAACACTGTTTGGGGGGGGGGGTGGGGGGAATGCAACTTGTAGGGAAATGAACCGAGTTTTGCTGGCAAAAACCCGACTTTGGGGAAAATGAACCCAGTTTGGGAGGAAAAAATCCGATTTTGTGGAAATGAACCAAGAAATTGGGAAATAAACCCAGATTTTGGGGAAAATGAACACTGTTTGGACGGGAAAACTTGATTTGTGTAAAAATGCACCCAGTTTTTTGAGGAAAAAAGGATTTTGGGGAAAATGAACCCAGTTTGGGAGGAAAAAAACCTGATTTTGGGGGAAAATGAACCCCGAGTGGAGATGAAATACCACATTTTCGGGAAAATGAACCAAGTTTGTTGGGGAAAACCTGATTTGTGTGAAAATACACCCAGTTTTGGGGGGGAAAAGGGATTTTGGGGAAAATGGACCCAGTTTGGGAGGAAAGAAGCTGATTATGGGGAAAATGAATCCAGTTTGGGGGCAAAAACCCGTTTTTGATGAAAATGTACACAGTTTGGGGTAAAAAAAAGATTTTTGGGAAATAAAGCCAGTAATTGGATACAAATCCGGGTTTTGGGGAAAATGAACACAGTTTGGTGGGGAAAGCCCAATTTGTAGGGAAATGAACCCAGTTTTGGTGGAAAAAAAATATTTTGGGGGAAATGAACCCAGTTTTGGGGGGAAAAACACTTTTTTGGGGAAAATGAGCCCAGTGTGGAGTCGAAATTGAAGATTTTGGTAAAATGAAATCAGTTTGGAGGGCAAAACCTGATTTGTGTGAAAATGCACCCTGTTTTTGGGCGAAAAAAAAGATTTTGTTGAAAATGGACCCAGTTTCGGAGGAAACGAGCTGATTATGCTGAAAATGAACCCAGTTTTGGGAGAAAACCCGATTTTAATGAAAATGAACCCAGTTTGGGGGAAAAACCCGTTTTTAAGGAAAATGAACCCAGTTTTGTGGAAAAAATTATTTTGGGGAAAATGAAATCAGTTTGGAGGGGAAACCTGATTTGTGTGAAAATGCACTCAGTTTTGGGGGGAAAAAAACGATTTTGTGGAAAATGAATGTAGTTTTGGAGGAAAAAAATCTGATTATGCGGAAAATGAACCCAGTTTGGGGGGAAAAAAAGATTTTGGGGGAAATGAAGCCAGTAATTGGGTAAAAAAAACGGATTTTGGGGAAAATGAACACAGTTTCGTGGGGATAACCCAATTTGTAGGGAAATGAACCCAGTTTTGCTGGAAAAAACATATTTTGGGGAAAATGAACCCAGTTTTTGGGGAAAAAAAAGATTTTTGAGAAAATGAACCCAGTAATGGGGAAAAAAATCTGATTTGGGGGAAAATGAACCCAGTGGGGATTGGAAATGGAAGATTTTGAGGAAAATTAAATCAGTTTGGAGGGGACAACCTGATTTGTGTGAAAATGTACTCAGTTTTGGGGGGAAATAAGGATTTGGGGAAAATGAACCCAATTTTGGAGAAAAATCTGATTATGCGGAAAATGAACCCCGTTTGGGGGGAAAAAAGATTTTTGGGGAAATGAACCCAGTAATTGGGTAAAAACCACTAATTTGGGGGAAAATGGACCCAGTTTGGTGGGGAAAACCCAATATGGAGGGAAATAAACCCAGTTTTGGAGGAAAAAACATAGTTTTTGGGAAAATTAACCCAGTTTTGGGGAAAAAAATGATTTTGGGGAAAATGAACCCAGTAATGGGGAAAAAATCTGATTTTGGGGAAAAAATCTGATTTTGGGGAAAATGAACACAGTGTGGAGTCGAAATAGAAGATTTTGGGGAAAATGAACACAGTTTGGGGGGGGAAACCCGTTTTTGGTGAAAATGAAACTAGTTCTGAGGGAAAAAAAAAAAAAGAGGAATTAAAGCCAGTAATTGGGGTAAAAATCCAGATTTTGGGGAAAATGAACACAATTTGGTGGGGAAACCCCAATATGTAGGGAAATAAACCCAGTTTTGGTGGAAAAAACATATTTTGGGTAAAATGAACCCAGTTTTTGGGGAAAAAAATGATTTTGGGGAAAATGAAGCCAGTAATAGGAAAAAAATCCTGATTTGGGGGAAAATGAACAAAGTGTGGAGTGGAAATAGAAGATTTTGAGGAAAATGAAATCAGTTTGGAGAGGAAAACATGGTTTGTGTGAAAATGAACCAAGGTTTTTGGGGAAATAAGGATTTTGTGGAAAAAGAACATAGTTTCGGAGGATAAAAGCTATTTATGCGGAAAATGAACCCAGTTTTGGGGGGGGGGAAACAATTTTTAAGGAAAATGAACCCAGTTTTGGGGAAAAAATGATTTTGGGGAAAATGAAGCCAGTAATTGGATAAAAAAAACCCCGAATTTTAGGGAAAATGAACACAGTTTTGGGGGGGAGACCCAATTTGTAGGGAAATAAACCCTGTTCTGGTGGAAAAAATATATTTTGGGGGAAAATGAACCCGACTTTTGGGGGAAAAGATTGATTTTGGGGAAAATGAGCCCATTGTGGAGTGGAAATAGGAGATTTTGGGGAAAATGAAATCAGTTTGGAGGGGAAATCCTGATTTGTGTGGAAATACAGCTAGTTTTGGGGGGAAAAAAGGATTTTGGGGAAAATGAACCAAGTGTGGCGTGAATATAGAAGAATTTGGGGAAAATGAACACTGTTTCGAGGGGAAAACCTGGTTTGTGTGAAAAAGAACCCAGTTTGGGGGGGAAATAAGGATTTTGTGGAAAATGAACATAGTTTTGGAGGAAAAAAAGCTGATTATGCAGAAAATTAACCCAGTTTTGGCAGAAAAAAATGTTTTTAAGGAAAAATGACCCAGTTTTGGGGAAAATAATTATTTTGGGGAAAATGAACCCAGTAACTGAGTTAAAAAAAACCCAAATTTTGGGGAAAATGAACACTGTTTGGGGGGGTGGGGGGAATGCAACTTGTAGGGAAATGAACCGAGTTTTGCTGGCAAAAACCCGACTTTGGGGAAAATGAACCCAG
The DNA here is from genome assembly GCA_033556795.1 of Tapera naevia. Lineage (NCBI taxonomy): Eukaryota > Metazoa > Chordata > Aves > Cuculiformes > Neomorphidae > Tapera > Tapera naevia. The sequence goes on from JAUMJJ010000230.1 coordinate 52,368, forward strand.
TTTGGGAGGAAAAAATCCGATTTTGTGGAAATGAACCAAGAAATTGGGAAATAAACCCAGATTTTGGGGAAAATGAACACTGTTTGGACGGGAAAACTTGATTTGTGTAAAAATGCACCCAGTTTTTTGAGGAAAAATAGATTTTGGGGAAAATGAACCCAGTTTGGGAGGAAAAAAACCTGATTTTGGGGAAAATGAACCCCGAGTGGAGATGAAATACCACATTTTCGGGAAAATGAACCAAGTTTGTTGGGGAAAACCTGATTTGTGTGAAAATACACCCAGTTTTGGGGGGGGAAAGGGATTTTGGGGAAAATGGACCCAGTTTGGGAGGAAAGAAGCTGATTATGGGGAAAATGAATCCAGTTTGGGGGCAAAAACCCGTTTTTGATGAAAATGTACACAGTTTGGGGTAAAAAAAAGATTTTTGGGAAATAAAGCCAGTAATTGGTTAAAAATCCGGGTTTTGGGGAAAATGAACACAGTTTGGTGGGGAAAGCCCAATTTGTAGGGAAATGAACCCAGTTTTGGTGGAAAAAAAATATTTTGGGGGAAATGAACCCAGTTTTGGGGGAAAAAACACTTTTTTGGGGAAAATGAGCCCAGTGTGGAGTCGAAATTGAAGATTTTGGTAAAATGAAATCAGTTTGGAGGGCAAAACCTGATTTGTGTGAAAATGCACCCTGTTTTTGGGCGAAAAAAAGATTTTGTTGAAAATGGACCCAGTTTCGGAGGAAACGAGCTGATTATGCTGAAAATGAACCCAGTTTTGGGAGAAAACCCGATTTTAATGAAAATGAACCCAGTTTGGGGGAAAAACCCGTTTTTAAGGAAAATGAACCCTGTTTTGTGGAAAAAATTATTTTGGGGAAAATTAAATCAGTTTGGAGGGGAAACCTGATTTGTGTGAAAATGCACTCAGTTTTGGGGGGAAAAAAACGATTTTGTGGAAAATGAATGTAGTTTTGGAGGAAAAAAATCTGATTATGCGGAAAATGAACCCAGTTTGGGGGGAAAAAAAGATTTTGGGGGAAATGAAGCCAGTAATTGGGTAAAAAAAACGGATTTTGGGGAAAATGAACACAGTTTCGTGGGGATAACCCAATTTGTAGGAAAATAACCCAGTTTTGCTGGAAAAAAACATATTTTGGGGAAAATGAACCCAGTTTTTGGGGAAAAAAAAGATTTTTGAGAAAATGAACCCAGTAATGGGGAAAAAATCTGATTTGGGGGAAAATGAACCCAGTGGGGATTGGAAATGGAAGATTTTGAGGAAAATTAAATCAGTTTGGAGGGGACAACCTGATTTGTGTGAAAATGTACTCAGTTTTGGGGGGAAATAAGGATTTGGGGAAAATGAACCCAATTTTGGAGAAAAATCTGATTATGCGGAAAATGAACCCCGTTTGGGTGGAAAAAATATTTTTGGGGAAATGAACCCAGTAATTGGGTAAAAACCACTAATTTGGGGGAAAATGGACCCAGTTTGGTGGGGAAAACCCAATATGGAGGGAAATAAACCCAGTTTTGGAGGAAAAAACATAGTTTTTGGGAAAATTAACCCAGTTTTGGGGAAAAAAATGATTTTGGGGAAAATGAACCCAGTAATGGGGAAAAAATCTGATTTTGGGGAAAATGAACACAGTGTGGAGTCGAAATAGAAGATTTTGGGGAAAATGAACACAGTTTGGGGGGGGAAACCCGTTTTTGGTGAAAATGAAACTAGTTCTGAGGGAAAAAAAAAAAAAGAGGAATTAAAGCCAGTAATTGGGGTAAAAATCCAGATTTTGGGGAAAATGAACACAATTTGGTGGGGAAACCCCAATATGTAGGGAAATAAACCCAGTTTTGGTGGAAAAAACATATTTTGGGTAAAATGAACCCAGTTTTTGGGGAAAAAAATGATTTTGGGGAAAATGAAGCCAGTAATAGGAAAAAAATCCTGATTTGGGGGAAAATGAACAAAGTGTGGAGTGGAAATAGAAGATTTTGAGGAAAATGAAATCAGTTTGGAGAGGAAAACATGATTTGTGTGAAAATGAACCAAGTTTTTTGGGGAAATAAGGATTTTGTGGAAAAAGAACATAGTTTCGGAGGATAAAAGCTATTTATGCGGAAAATGAACCCAGTTTTGGGGGGGGGGGGGAATTTTTTAAGGAAAAATAACCCAGTTTTGGGGAAAAAATGATTTTGGGGAAAATGAAGCCAGTAATTGGATAAAAAAAACCCCGAATTTTAGGGAAAGTGAACACAGTTTTGGGGGGGAGACCCAATTTGTAGGGAAATAAACCCAGTTCTGATGGAAAAAATATATTTTGGGGGGAAAATGAACCCGACTTTTGGGGGAAAAGATTGATTTTGGGGAAAATGAGCCCATTGTGGAGTGGAAATAGGAGATTTTGGGGAAAATGAAATCAGTTTGGAGGGGAAATCCTGATTTGTGTGGAAATACAGCTAGTTTTGGGGGGAAAAAAGGATTTTGGGGAAAATGAACCAAGTGTGGCGTGGATATAGAAGAATTTGGGGAAAATGAACACTGTTTCGAGGGGAAAACCTGGTTTGTGTGAAAAAGAACTCAGTTTGGGGGGGAAATAAGGATTTTGTGGAAAATGAACATAGTTTTGGAGGAAATAAAGCTGATTATGCAGAAAATTAACCCAGTTTTGGCAGAAAAAAAATGTTTTTAAGGAAAAATGACCCAGTTTTGGGGAAAATAATTATTTTGGGGAAAATGAACCCAGTAACTGAGTTAAAAAAAACCCAAATTTTGGGGAAAATGAACACTGTTTGGGGGGGGGGGGGGGGGAATGCAACTTGTAGGGAAATGAACCGAGTTTTGCTGGCAAAAACCCGACTTTGGGGAAAATGAACCCAGTTTGGGAGGAAAAAATCCGATTTTGGGGAAATGAACCAAGAAATTGGGAAATAAACCCAGATTTTGGGGAAAATGAACACTGTTTGGACGGGAAAACTTGATTTGTGTAAAAATGCACCCAGTTTTTTGAGGAAAAATAGATTTTGGGGAAAATGAACCCAGTTTGGGAGGAAAAAAACCTGATTTTGGGGAAAATGAACCCCGAGTGGAGATGAAATACCACATTTTCGGGAAAATGAACCAAGTTTGTTGGGGAAAACCTGATTTGTGTGAAAATACACCCAGTTTTGGGGGGGAAAAGGGATTTTGGGGAAAATGGACCCAGTTTGGGAGGAAAGAAGCTGATTATGGGGAAAATGAATCCAGTTTGGGGGCAAAAACCCGTTTTTGATGAAAATGTACACAGTTTGGGGTAAAAAAAAGATTTTTGGGAAATAAAGCCAGTAATTGGATACAAATCCGGGTTTTGGGGAAAATGAACACAGTTTGGTGGGGAAAGCCCATTTTGTAGGGAAATGAACCCAGTTTTGGTGGAAAAAAAATATTTTGGGGGAAATGAACCCAGTTTTGGGGGGAAAAACACTTTTTTGGGGAAAATGAGCCCAGTGTGGAGTCGAAATTGAAGATTTTGGTAAAATGAAATCAGTTTGGAGGGCAAAACCTGATTTGTGTGAAAATGCACCCTGTTTTTGGGCGAAAAAAAAGATTTTGTTGAAAATGGACCCAGTTTCGGAGGAAACGAGCTGATTATGCTGAAAATGAACCCAGTTTTGGGAGAAAACCCGATTTTAATGAAAATGAACCCAGTTTGGGGGAAAAACCCGTTTTTAAGGAAAATGAACCCAGTTTTGTGGAAAAAATTATTTTGGGGAAAATGAAATCAGTTTGGAGGGGAAACCTGATTTGTGTGAAAATGCACTCAGTTTTGGGGGGAAAAAAACGATTTTGTGGAAAATGAATGTAGTTTTGGAGGAAAAAAATCTGATTATGCGGAAAATGAACCCAGTTTGGGGGGAAAAAAAGATTTTGGGGGAAATGAAGCCAGTAATTGGGTAAAAAAAACGGATTTTGGGGAAAATGAACACAGTTTCGTGGGGATAACCCAATTTGTAGGGAAATGAACCCAGTTTTGCTGGAAAAAACATATTTTGGGGAAAATGAACCCAGTTTTTGGGGAAAAAAAAGATTTTTGAGAAAATGAACCCAGTAATGGGGAAAAAAATCTGATTTGGGGGAAAATGAACCCAGTGGGGATTGGAAATGGAAGATTTTGAGGAAAATTAAATCAGTTTGGAGGGGACAACCTGATTTGTGTGAAAATGTACTCAGTTTTGGGGGGAAATAAGGATTTGGGGAAAATGAACCCAATTTTGGAGAAAAATCTGATTATGCGGAAAATGAACCCCGTTTGGGGGGAAAAAAGATTTTTGGGGAAATGAACCCAGTAATTGGGTAAAAACCACTAATTTGGGGGAAAATGGACCCAGTTTGGTGGGGAAAACCCAATATGGAGGGAAATAAACCCAGTTTTGGAGGAAAAAACATAGTTTTTGGGAAAATTAACCCAGTTTTGGGGAAAAAAATGATTTTGGGGAAAATGAACCCAGTAATGGGGAAAAAATCTGATTTTGGGGAAAAAATCTGATTTTGGGGAAAATGAACACAGTGTGGAGTCGAAATAGAAGATTTTGGGGAAAATGAACACAGTTTGGGGGGGGAAACCCGTTTTTGGTGAAAATGAAACTAGTTCTGAGGGAAAAAAAAAAAAAGAGGAATTAAAGCCAGTAATTGGGGTAAAAATCCAGATTTTGGGGAAAATGAACACAATTTGGTGGGGAAACCCCAATATGTAGGGAAATAAACCCAGTTTTGGTGGAAAAAACATATTTTGGGTAAAATGAACCCAGTTTTTGGGGAAAAAAATGATTTTGGGGAAAATGAAGCCAGTAATAGGAAAAAAATCCTGATTTGGGGGAAAATGAACAAAGTGTGGAGTGGAAATAGAAGATTTTGAGGAAAATGAAATCAGTTTGGAGAGGAAAACATGGTTTGTGTGAAAATGAACCAAGGTTTTTGGGGAAATAAGGATTTTGTGGAAAAAGAACATAGTTTCGGAGGATAAAAGCTATTTATGCGGAAAATGAACCCAGTTTTGGGGGGGGGAAACAATTTTTAAGGAAAATGAACCCAGTTTTGGGGAAAAAATGATTTTGGGGAAAATGAAGCCAGTAATTGGATAAAAAAAACCCCGAATTTTAGGGAAAATGAACACAGTTTTGGGGGGGAGACCCAATTTGTAGGGAAATAAACCCTGTTCTGGTGGAAAAAATATATTTTGGGGGAAAATGAACCCGACTTTTGGGGGAAAAGATTGATTTTGGGGAAAATGAGCCCATTGTGGAGTGGAAATAGGAGATTTTGGGGAAAATGAAATCAGTTTGGAGGGGAAATCCTGATTTGTGTGGAAATACAGCTAGTTTTGGGGGGAAAAAAGGATTTTGGGGAAAATGAACCAAGTGTGGCGTGAATATAGAAGAATTTGGGGAAAATGAACACTGTTTCGAGGGGAAAACCTGGTTTGTGTGAAAAAGAACCCAGTTTGGGGGGGAAATAAGGATTTTGTGGAAAATGAACATAGTTTTGGAGGAAAAAAAGCTGATTATGCAGAAAATTAACCCAGTTTTGGCAGAAAAAAATGTTTTTAAGGAAAAATGACCCAGTTTTGGGGAAAATAATTATTTTGGGGAAAATGAACCCAGTAACTGAGTTAAAAAAACCCAAATTTTGGGGAAAATGAACACTGTTTGGGGGGGTGGGGGGAATGCAACTTGTAGGGAAATGAACCGAGTTTTGCTGGCAAAAACCCGACTTTGGGGAAAATGAACCCAGTTTGGGAGGAAAAAATCCGATTTTGTGGAAATGAACCAAGAAATTGGGAAATAAACCCAGATTTTGGGGAAAATGAACACTGTTTGGACGGGAAAACTTGATTTGTGTAAAAATGCACCCAGTTTTTTGAGGAAAAATAGATTTTGGGGAAAATGAACCCAGTTTGGGAGGAAAAAAACCTGATTTTGGGGAAAATGAACCCCGAGTGGAGATGAAATACCACATTTTCGGGAAAATGAACCAAGTTTGTTGGGGGAAAACCTGATTTGTGTGAAAATACACCAGTTTTGGGGGGGGGAAAGGGATTTTGGGGAAAATGGACCCAGTTTGGGAGGAAAGAAGCTGATTATGGGGAAAATGAATCCAGTTTGGGGGCAAAAACCCGTTTTTGATGAAAATGTACACAGTTTGGGGTAAAAAAAAGATTTTTGGGAAATAAAGCCAGTAATTGGTTAAAAATCGGGTTTTGGGAAAATGAACACAGTTTGGTGGGAAAGCCCAATTTGTAGGGAAATGAACCCAGTTTTGGTGGAAAAAAAATATTTTGGGGGAAATGAACCCAGTTTTGGGGGAAAAAACACTTTTTTGGGGAAAATGAGCCCAGTGTGGAGTCGAAATTGAAGATTTTGGTAAAATGAAATCAGTTTGGAGGCAAAACCTGATTTGTGTGAAAATGCACCCTGTTTTTGGGCGAAAAAAAAGATTTTGTTGAAAATGGACCCAGTTTCGGAGGAAACGAGCTGATTATGCTGAAAATGAACCCAGTTTTGGGAGAAAACCCGATTTTAATGAAAATGAACCCAGTTTGGGGGAAAAACCCGTTTTTAAGGAAAATGAACCCTGTTTTGTGGAAAAAATTATTTTGGGGAAAATTAAATCAGTTTGGAGGGGAAACCTGATTTGTGTGAAAATGCACTCAGTTTTGGGGGGAAAAAAACGATTTTGTGGAAAATGAATGTAGTTTTGGAGGAAAAAAATCTGATTATGCGGAAAATGAACCCAGTTTGGGGGGAAAAAAAGATTTTGGGGAAATGAAGCCAGTAATTGGGTAAAAAAAACGGATTTTGGGAAAATGAACACAGTTTCGTGGGGATAACCCAATTTGTAGGAAAATAACCCAGTTTTTGCTGGAAAAAAACATATTTTGGGGAAAATGAACCCAGTTTTTGGGGAAAAAAAAGATTTTGAGAAAATGAACCCAGTAATGGGGAAAAAATCTGATTGGGGGAAAATGAACCCAGTGGGGATTGGAAATGGAAGATTTTGAGGAAATTAAATCAGTTTGGAGGGGACAACCTGATTTGTGTGAAAATGTACTCAGTTTTGGGGGAAATAAGGATTTGGGGAAAATGAACCCAATTTTGGAGAAAAATCTGATTATGCGGAAAATGAACCCCGTTTGGGTGGAAAAAATATTTTTGGGGAAATGAACCCAGTAATTGGGTAAAAACCACTAATTTGGGGGAAAATGGACCCAGTTTGGTGGGGAAAACCCATATGGAGGGAAATAAACCCAGTTTTGGAGGAAAAAACATAGTTTTTGGGAAATTAACCCAGTTTTGGGGAAAAAATGATTTTGGGAAAATGAACCCAGTAATTGGGAAAAAATCTGATTTTGGGGAAAATGAACACAGTGTGGAGTCGAAATAGAAGATTTTGGGGAAAATGAACACAGTTTGGGGGGGGAAACCCGTTTTTGGTGAAAATGAAACTAGTTCTGAGGGAAAAAAAAAAAAAGAGGAATTAAAGCCAGTAATTGGGGTAAAAATCCAGATTTTGGGGAAAATGAACACAATTTGGTGGGGAAACCCCAATATGTAGGGAAATAAACCCAGTTTTGGTGGAAAAAACATATTTTGGGTAAAATGAACCCAGTTTTTGGGGAAAAAAATGATTTTGGGGAAAATGAAGCCAGTAATAGGAAAAAAATCCTGATTTGGGGAAAATGAACAAAGTGTGGAGTGAAATAGAAGATTTTGAGAAAATGAAATCAGTTTGGAGAGGAAACATGATTTGTGTGAAAATGAACCAAGTTTTTTGGGGAAATAAGGATTTTGTGGAAAAAGAACATAGTTTCGGAGGATAAAAGCTATTTATGCGGAAAATGAACCCAGTTTTGGGGGGGGGGGGGAATTTTTTAAGGAAA
>JAUMJJ010000231.1:0-10000 GCA_033556795.1 Tapera naevia
CCTAACCCTAACCCTAACCCTAACCCTAACCCTAACCCTAACCCTAACCCTAACCCTAACCCTAACCCTAACCCTAACCCTAACCCTAACCCTAACCCTAACCCTAACCCTAACCCTAACCCTAACCCTAACCCTAACCCTAACCCTAACCCTAACCCTAACCCTAACCCTAACCCTAACCCTAACCCTAACCCTAACCCTAACCCTAACCCTAACCCTAACCCTAACCCTAACCCTAACCCTAACCCTAACCCTAACCCTAACCCTAACCCTAACCCTAACCCTAACCCTAACCCTAACCCTAACCCTAACCCTAACCCTAACCCTAACCCTAACCCTAACCCTAACCCTAACCCTAACCCTAACCCTAACCCTAACCCTAACCCTAACCCTAACCCTAACCCTAACCCTAACCCTAACCCTAACCCTAACCCTAACCCTAACCCTAACCCTAACCCTAACCCTAACCCTAACCCTAACCCTAACCCTAACCCTAACCCTAACCCTAACCCTAACCCTAACCCTAACCCTAACCCTAACCCTAACCCTAACCCTAACCCTAACCCTAACCCTAACCCTAACCCTAACCCTAACCCTAACCCTAACCCTAACCCTAACCCTAACCCTAACCCTAACCCTAACCCTAACCCTAACCCTAACCCTAACCCTAACCCTAACCCTAACCCTAACCCTAACCCTAACCCTAACCCTAACCCTAACCCTAACCCTAACCCTAACCCTAACCCTAACCCTAACCCTAACCCTAACCCTAACCCTAACCCTAACCCTAACCCTAACCCTAACCCTAACCCTAACCCTAACCCTAACCCTAACCCTAACCCTAACCCTAACCCTAACCCTAACCCTAACCCTAACCCTAACCCTAACCCTAACCCTAACCCTAACCCTAACCCTAACCCTAACCCTAACCCTAACCCTAACCCTAACCCTAACCCTAACCCTAACCCTAACCCTAACCCTAACCCTAACCCTAACCCTAACCCTAACCCTAACCCTAACCCTAACCCTAACCCTAACCCTAACCCTAACCCTAACCCTAACCCTAACCCTAACCCTAACCCTAACCCTAACCCTAACCCTAACCCTAACCCTAACCCTAACCCTAACCCTAACCCTAACCCTAACCCTAACCCTAACCCTAACCCTAACCCTAACCCTAACCCTAACCCTAACCCTAACCCTAACCCTAACCCTAACCCTAACCCTAACCCTAACCCTAACCCTAACCCTAACCCTAACCCTAACCCTAACCCTAACCCTAACCCTAACCCTAACCCTAACCCTAACCCTAACCCTAACCCTAACCCTAACCCTAACCCTAACCCTAACCCTAACCCTAACCCTAACCCTAACCCTAACCCTAACCCTAACCCTAACCCTAACCCTAACCCTAACCCTAACCCTAACCCTAACCCTAACCCTAACCCTAACCCTAACCCTAACCCTAACCCTAACCCTAACCCTAACCCTAACCCTAACCCTAACCCTAACCCTAACCCTAACCCTAACCCTAACCCTAACCCTAACCCTAACCCTAACCCTAACCCTAACCCTAACCCTAACCCTAACCCTAACCCTAACCCTAACCCTAACCCTAACCCTAACCCTAACCCTAACCCTAACCCTAACCCTAACCCTAACCCTAACCCTAACCCTAACCCTAACCCTAACCCTAACCCTAACCCTAACCCTAACCCTAACCCTAACCCTAACCCTAACCCTAACCCTAACCCTAACCCTAACCCTAACCCTAACCCTAACCCTAACCCTAACCCTAACCCTAACCCTAACCCTAACCCTAACCCTAACCCTAACCCTAACCCTAACCCTAACCCTAACCCTAACCCTAACCCTAACCCTAACCCTAACCCTAACCCTAACCCTAACCCTAACCCTAACCCTAACCCTAACCCTAACCCTAACCCTAACCCTAACCCTAACCCTAACCCTAACCCTAACCCTAACCCTAACCCTAACCCTAACCCTAACCCTAACCCTAACCCTAACCCTAACCCTAACCCTAACCCTAACCCTAACCCTAACCCTAACCCTAACCCTAACCCTAACCCTAACCCTAACCCTAACCCTAACCCTAACCCTAACCCTAACCCTAACCCTAACCCTAACCCTAACCCTAACCCTAACCCTAACCCTAACCCTAACCCTAACCCTAACCCTAACCCTAACCCTAACCCTAACCCTAACCCTAACCCTAACCCTAACCCTAACCCTAACCCTAACCCTAACCCTAACCCTAACCCTAACCCTAACCCTAACCCTAACCCTAACCCTAACCCTAACCCTAACCCTAACCCTAACCCTAACCCTAACCCTAACCCTAACCCTAACCCTAACCCTAACCCTAACCCTAACCCTAACCCTAACCCTAACCCTAACCCTAACCCTAACCCTAACCCTAACCCTAACCCTAACCCTAACCCTAACCCTAACCCTAACCCTAACCCTAACCCTAACCCTAACCCTAACCCTAACCCTAACCCTAACCCTAACCCTAACCCTAACCCTAACCCTAACCCTAACCCTAACCCTAACCCTAACCCTAACCCTAACCCTAACCCTAACCCTAACCCTAACCCTAACCCTAACCCTAACCCTAACCCTAACCCTAACCCTAACCCTAACCCTAACCCTAACCCTAACCCTAACCCTAACCCTAACCCTAACCCTAACCCTAACCCTAACCCTAACCCTAACCCTAACCCTAACCCTAACCCTAACCCTAACCCTAACCCTAACCCTAACCCTAACCCTAACCCTAACCCTAACCCTAACCCTAACCCTAACCCTAACCCTAACCCTAACCCTAACCCTAACCCTAACCCTAACCCTAACCCTAACCCTAACCCTAACCCTAACCCTAACCCTAACCCTAACCCTAACCCTAACCCTAACCCTAACCCTAACCCTAACCCTAACCCTAACCCTAACCCTAACCCTAACCCTAACCCTAACCCTAACCCTAACCCTAACCCTAACCCTAACCCTAACCCTAACCCTAACCCTAACCCTAACCCTAACCCTAACCCTAACCCTAACCCTAACCCTAACCCTAACCCTAACCCTAACCCTAACCCTAACCCTAACCCTAACCCTAACCCTAACCCTAACCCTAACCCTAACCCTAACCCTAACCCTAACCCTAACCCTAACCCTAACCCTAACCCTAACCCTAACCCTAACCCTAACCCTAACCCTAACCCTAACCCTAACCCTAACCCTAACCCTAACCCTAACCCTAACCCTAACCCTAACCCTAACCCTAACCCTAACCCTAACCCTAACCCTAACCCTAACCCTAACCCTAACCCTAACCCTAACCCTAACCCTAACCCTAACCCTAACCCTAACCCTAACCCTAACCCTAACCCTAACCCTAACCCTAACCCTAACCCTAACCCTAACCCTAACCCTAACCCTAACCCTAACCCTAACCCTAACCCTAACCCTAACCCTAACCCTAACCCTAACCCTAACCCTAACCCTAACCCTAACCCTAACCCTAACCCTAACCCTAACCCTAACCCTAACCCTAACCCTAACCCTAACCCTAACCCTAACCCTAACCCTAACCCTAACCCTAACCCTAACCCTAACCCTAACCCTAACCCTAACCCTAACCCTAACCCTAACCCTAACCCTAACCCTAACCCTAACCCTAACCCTAACCCTAACCCTAACCCTAACCCTAACCCTAACCCTAACCCTAACCCTAACCCTAACCCTAACCCTAACCCTAACCCTAACCCTAACCCTAACCCTAACCCTAACCCTAACCCTAACCCTAACCCTAACCCTAACCCTAACCCTAACCCTAACCCTAACCCTAACCACCCAACCCTAACCCTAACCCTAACCCTAACCCTAACCCTAACCCTAACCCTAACCCTAACCCTAACCCTAACCCTAACCCTAACCCTAACCCTAACCCTAACCCTAACCCTAACCCTAACCCTAACCCTAACCCTAACCCTAACCCTAACCCTAACCCTAACCCTAACCCTAACCCTAACCCTAACCCTAACCCTAACCCTAACCCTAACCCTAACCCTAACCCTAACCCTAACCCTAACCCTAACCCTAACCCTAACCCTAACCCTAACCCTAACCCTAACCCTAACCCTAACCCTAACCCTAACCCTAACCCTAACCCTAACCCTAACCCTAACCCTAACCCTAACCCTAACCCTAACCCTAACCCTAACCCTAACCCTAACCCTAACCCTAACCCTAACCCTAACCCTAACCCTAACCCTAACCCTAACCCTAACCCTAACCCTAACCCTAACCCTAACCCTAACCCTAACCCTAACCCTAACCCTAACCCTAACCCTAACCCTAACCCTAACCCTAACCCTAACCCTAACCCTAACCCTAACCCTAACCCTAACCCTAACCCTAACCCTAACCCTAACCCTAACCCTAACCCTAACCCTAACCCTAACCCTAACCCTAACCCTAACCCTAACCCTAACCCTAACCCTAACCCTAACCCTAACCCTAACCCTAACCCTAACCCTAACCCTAACCCTAACCCTAACCCTAACCCTAACCCTAACCCTAACCCTAACCCTAACCCTAACCCTAACCCTAACCCTAACCCTAACCCTAACCCTAACCCTAACCCTAACCCTAACCCTAACCCTAACCCTAACCCTAACCCTAACCCTAACCCTAACCCTAACCCTAACCCTAACCCTAACCCTAACCCTAACCCTAACCCTAACCCTAACCCTAACCCTAACCCTAACCCTAACCCTAACCCTAACCCTAACCCTAACCCTAACCCTAACCCTAACCCTAACCCTAACCCTAACCCTAACCCTAACCCTAACCCTAACCCTAACCCTAACCCTAACCCTAACCCTAACCCTAACCCTAACCCTAACCCTAACCCTAACCCTAACCCTAACCCTAACCCTAACCCTAACCCTAACCCTAACCCTAACCCTAACCCTAACCCTAACCCTAACCCTAACCCTAACCCTAACCCTAACCCTAACCCTAACCCTAACCCTAACCCTAACCCTAACCCTAACCCTAACCCTAACCCTAACCCTAACCCTAACCCTAACCCTAACCCTAACCCTAACCCTAACCCTAACCCTAACCCTAACCCTAACCCTAACCCTAACCCTAACCCTAACCCTAACCCTAACCCTAACCCTAACCCTAACCCTAACCCTAACCCTAACCCTAACCCTAACCCTAACCCTAACCCTAACCCTAACCCTAACCCTAACCCTAACCCTAACCCTAACCCTAACCCTAACCCTAACCCTAACCCTAACCCTAACCCTAACCCTAACCCTAACCCTAACCCTAACCCTAACCCTAACCCTAACCCTAACCCTAACCCTAACCCTAACCCTAACCCTAACCCTAACCCTAACCCTAACCCTAACCCTAACCCTAACCCTAACCCTAACCCTAACCCTAACCCTAACCCTAACCCTAACCCTAACCCTAACCCTAACCCTAACCCTAACCCTAACCCTAACCCTAACCCTAACCCTAACCCTAACCCTAACCCTAACCCTAACCCTAACCCTAACCCTAACCCTAACCCTAACCCTAACCCTAACCCTAACCCTAACCCTAACCCTAACCCTAACCCTAACCCTAACCCTAACCCTAACCCTAACCCTAACCCTAACCCTAACCCTAACCCTAACCCTAACCCTAACCCTAACCCTAACCCTAACCCTAACCCTAACCCTAACCCTAACCCTAACCCTAACCCTAACCCTAACCCTAACCCTAACCCTAACCCTAACCCTAACCCTAACCCTAACCCTAACCCTAACCCTAACCCTAACCCTAACCCTAACCCTAACCCTAACCCTAACCCTAACCCTAACCCTAACCCTAACCCTAACCCTAACCCTAACCCTAACCCTAACCCTAACCCTAACCCTAACCAACCCTAACCCTAACCCTAACCCTAACCCTAACCCTAACCCTAACCCTAACCCTAACCCTAACCCTAACCCTAACCCTAACCCTAACCCTAACCCTAACCCTAACCCTAACCCTAACCCTAACCCTAACCCTAACCCTAACCCTAACCCTAACCCTAACCCTAACCCTAACCCTAACCCTAACCCTAACCCTAACCCTAACCCTAACCCTAACCCTAACCCTAACCCTAACCCTAACCCTAACCCTAACCCTAACCCTAACCCTAACCCTAACCCTAACCCTAACCCTAACCCTAACCCTAACCCTAACCCTAACCCTAACCCTAACCCTAACCCTAACCCTAACCCTAACCCTAACCCTAACCCTAACCCTAACCCTAACCCTAACCCTAACCCTAACCCTAACCCTAACCCTAACCCTAACCCTAACCCTAACCCTAACCCTAACCCTAACCCTAACCCTAACCCTAACCCTAACCCTAACCCTAACCCTAACCCTAACCCTAACCCTAACCCTAACCCTAACCCTAACCCTAACCCTAACCCTAACCCTAACCCTAACCCTAACCCTAACCCTAACCCTAACCCTAACCCTAACCCTAACCCTAACCCTAACCCTAACCCTAACCCTAACCCTAACCCTAACCCTAACCCTAACCCTAACCCTAACCCTAACCCTAACCCTAACCCTAACCCTAACCCTAACCCTAACCCTAACCCTAACCCTAACCCTAACCCTAACCCTAACCCTAACCCTAACCCTAACCCTAACCCTAACCCTAACCCTAACCCTAACCCTAACCCTAACCCTAACCCTAACCCTAACCCTAACCCTAACCCTAACCCTAACCCTAACCCTAACCCTAACCCTAACCCTAACCCTAACCCTAACCCTAACCCTAACCCTAACCCTAACCCTAACCCTAACCCTAACCCTAACCCTAACCCTAACCCTAACCCTAACCCTAACCCTAACCCTAACCCTAACCCTAACCCTAACCCTAACCCTAACCCTAACCCTAACCCTAACCCTAACCCTAACCCTAACCCTAACCCTAACCCTAACCCTAACCCTAACCCTAACCCTAACCCTAACCCTAACCCTAACCCTAACCCTAACCCTAACCCTAACCCTAACCCTAACCCTAACCCTAACCCTAACCCTAACCCTAACCCTAACCCTAACCCTAACCCTAACCCTAACCCTAACCCTAACCCTAACCCTAACCCTAACCCTAACCCTAACCCTAACCCTAACCCTAACCCTAACCCTAACCCTAACCCTAACCCTAACCCTAACCCTAACCCTAACCCTAACCCTAACCCTAACCCTAACCCTAACCCTAACCCTAACCCTAACCCTAACCCTAACCCTAACCCTAACCCTAACCCTAACCCTAACCCTAACCCTAACCCTAACCCTAACCCTAACCCTAACCCTAACCCTAACCCTAACCCTAACCCTAACCCTAACCCTAACCCTAACCCTAACCCTAACCCTAACCCTAACCCTAACCCTAACCCTAACCCTAACCCTAACCCTAACCCTAACCCTAACCCTAACCCTAACCCTAACCCTAACCCTAACCCTAACCCTAACCCTAACCCTAACCCTAACCCTAACCCTAACCCTAACCCTAACCCTAACCCTAACCCTAACCCTAACCCTAACCCTAACCCTAACCCTAACCCTAACCCTAACCCTAACCCTAACCCTAACCCTAACCCTAACCCTAACCCTAACCCTAACCCTAACCCTAACCCTAACCCTAACCCTAACCCTAACCCTAACCCTAACCCTAACCCTAACCCTAACCCTAACCCTAACCCTAACCCTAACCCTAACCCTAACCCTAACCCTAACCCTAACCCTAACCCTAACCCTAACCCTAACCCTAACCCTAACCCTAACCCTAACCCTAACCCTAACCCTAACCCTAACCCTAACCCTAACCCTAACCCTAACCCTAACCCTAACCCTAACCCTAACCCTAACCCTAACCCTAACCCTAACCCTAACCCTAACCCTAACCCTAACCCTAACCCTAACCCTAACCCTAACCCTAACCCTAACCCTAACCCTAACCCTAACCCTAACCCTAACCCTAACCCTAACCCTAACCCTAACCCTAACCCTAACCCTAACCCTAACCCTAACCCTAACCCTAACCCTAACCCTAACCCTAACCCTAACCCTAACCCTAACCCTAACCCTAACCCTAACCCTAACCCTAACCCTAACCCTAACCCTAACCCTAACCCTAACCCTAACCCTAACCCTAACCCTAACCCTAACCCTAACCCTAACCCTAACCCTAACCCTAACCCTAACCCTAACCCTAACCCTAACCCTAACCCTAACCCTAACCCTAACCCTAACCCTAACCCTAACCCTAACCCTAACCCTAACCCTAACCCTAACCCTAACCCTAACCCTAACCCTAACCCTAACCCTAACCCTAACCCTAACCCTAACCCTAACCCTAACCCTAACCCTAACCCTAACCCTAACCCTAACCCTAACCCTAACCCTAACCCTAACCCTAACCCTAACCCTAACCCTAACCCTAACCCTAACCCTAACCCTAACCCTAACCCTAACCCTAACCCTAACCCTAACCCTAACCCTAACCCTAACCCTAACCCTAACCCTAACCCTAACCCTAACCCTAACCCTAACCCTAACCCTAACCCTAACCCTAACCCTAACCCTAACCCTAACCCTAACCCTAACCCTAACCCTAACCCTAACCCTAACCCTAACCCTAACCCTAACCCTAACCCTAACCCTAACCCTAACCCTAACCCTAACCCTAACCCTAACCCTAACCCTAACCCTAACCCTAACCCTAACCCTAACCTCCTAACCCTAACCCTAACCCTAACCCTAACCCTAACCCTAACCCTAACCCTAACCCTAACCCTAACCCTAACCCTAACCCTAACCCTAACCCTAACCCTAACCCTAACCCTAACCCTAACCCTAACCCTAACCCTAACCCTAACCCTAACCCTAACCCTAACCCTAACCCTAACCCTAACCCTAACCCTAACCCTAACCCTAACCCTAACCCTAACCCTAACCCTAACCCTAACCCTAACCCTAACCCTAACCCTAACCCTAACCCTAACCCTAACCCTAACCCTAACCCTAACCCTAACCCTAACCCTAACCCTAACCCTAACCCTAACCCTAACCCTAACCCTAACCCTAACCCTAACCCTAACCCTAACCCTAACCCTAACCCTAACCCTAACCCTAACCCTAACCCTAACCCTAACCCTAACCCTAACCCTAACCCTAACCCTAACCCTAACCCTAACCCTAACCCTAACCCTAACCCTAACCCTAACCCTAACCCTAACCCTAACCCTAACCCTAACCCTAACCCTAACCCTAACCCTAACCCTAACCCTAACCCTAACCCTAACCCTAACCCTAACCCTAACCCTAACCCTAACCCTAACCCTAACCCTAACCCTAACCCTAACCCTAACCCTAACCCTAACCCTAACCCTAACCCTAACCCTAACCCTAACCCTAACCCTAACCCTAACCCTAACCCTAACCCTAACCCTAACCCTAACCCTAACCCTAACCCTAACCCTAACCCTAACCCTAACCCTAACCCTAACCCTAACCCTAACCCTAACCCTAACCCTAACCCTAACCCTAACCCTAACCCTAACCCTAACCCTAACCCTAACCCTAACCCTAACCCTAACCCTAACCCTAACCCTAACCCTAACCCTAACCCTAACCCTAACCCTAACCCTAACCCTAACCCTAACCCTAACCCTAACCCTAACCCTAACCCTAACCCTAACCCTAACCCTAACCCTAACCCTAACCCTAACCCTAACCCTAACCCTAACCCTAACCCTAACCCTAACCCTAACCCTAACCCTAACCCTAACCCTAACCCTAACCCTAACCCTAACCCTAACCCTAACCCTAACCCTAACCCTAACCCTAACCCTAACCCTAACCCTAACCCTAACCCTAACCCTAACCCTAACCCTAACCCTAACCCTAACCC